>VYZR01019293.1:12255-26945 GCA_013400675.1 Oxylabes madagascariensis | reverse complement strand
CATAATCAGACAATTACTTTGTGTAATGAAGTAGCTCGATGTAGTAGACTACACCTGTTTGTATATTCTAGCTGTTTGCTTTTTATGAGACACTGTGACTGTTTTGGAAAAACAGTAGCCTGTTGATTAGGGATTAGCTAGTAAAGTGTTATAAAGCCTAGGTCCCTTTTCAGCCCACAACCTGCAGTTCAAGCCATTTTTCCAATTCTCAAAAATCATTCTGTGTTGTATTCCTGATCTTCACAACACACACGGTGCCTATCAATTTTGAGAGATTTGCAGATTTGTATATTCTCTTCCGTCCTGCAGTCCAAGAATGAAAATACTCAAGTGTACCAAACACAAGAGAGCTCTGCAGATGCCCACTTAATATATACACTGCTTTGACAGTGAATCATCCAAGAGTGTACTTTCTAAAATTTCTTCTAAGCCCTTTCCAGTTATTTCATCAGTGATGGAGCAACACATTTCCTTTTACTGCAATGTTTCTTTACAAGATGATTGGGGGGAAAAAAAGGCAGGAAAAGGGGAAAGTTTACATAATGGTTGAAGTAGGATGAGGTGAAAATTAACTGCTCTCAGCTCCAACTTCAGATCTAACTCAGACCCAACAGGCAGTGGTGGAAAGGTCATTTTGCCTGACCACTTCTGTTTGCATGTCTATNTAAGTTTTAATGAGCTCTGCCACAGCAATTCCGATGTCTCTGCCTTTAGCATCAACCACTAGTACTGCAAGGCAATTACCCTTTCCTATTTTCCTGACTCTTTCTCTCTCTGTCCCGACTATATGATTATGCTCAGAATTGTTGCTTTGAAGGAAACACATAGGATCAAATTCTGAAGTCTTTTACATTTTATGTATTTCTTCCTGAAACTACATTGCAATTAAAGTCTATACAAGTGCAGCTTCTACACTACACGAGAACTGTGTAAAAACTGAACGAATAACTGATTTTTGGTGCACTTGTATTTTACGCTGTAGTATAGGGTATCAGATGCAATATAAGAATCAGATGCAGTAAGAAGCTGAGTGAACAGCTGAGCACTGAACTCATGCAGTTGCTGCTGAACATAAATCCAAAGGCAAGTCGATTGCTGATACTGGATCTTCCATTTTTCCCTCAGAAATCTGATTATCTTGAACAAAATTGCAGTTATTCATGACTCTGCACTATTTTATCAGAATAGCATTTGAAGCAAGAGTCTAATCAAAGAAAAGTTTGTAAGACACAGCTATTAATGCTTCCGGACTTCACAGCTATATGAGAATGTCTCACAGTGTGTTGGCACATGATTATGAGCATTATTTTGACTCTTTTCGATAGGGCAAATTTAAATACAATCATGCCACCATTCTCACTCAGAGATCAGCAAGGAAGAGAAGCACAGAAAGAAAAATGGCCTGAAACCCACAAATCTCACCAGGCCAAGTATGTGATGATCATGCCACTCGAAGCAGAGGATGTGCATCTGGAGCACAGTCAAGAGAAACAATGATGCCCTGGGAAAGCAAAGCCCCTTTTGCCCCCATCTCTGTGAACCTGCATCTGCAGCATTGCTATCTGCCAGAGCACTGGTAACAGTTTAAAAAAAAGCCTGGTGCTTCGCCTTCGAAAGCAAGAGGCTTGAAACAGCTGAGTTTAGGACCTGATGTATGAATGTGCCGTCCACTGAATTCAAAGAAAGAAAATAACTACAGCCCAGTTTTTGAGAAGAAATAATCTGTCTGGAGAGGCAGGCTCAGAGACTCAGGCTCTTTCATTTAAGATGTGGCATTAAGCATCTTACAGCATTTAAGGCCACCTACACCTTAGCAGGTAGTCTTCTGTTCAGCTGTTGATAATTTCTCTCTGCCATTCTGTGACGTAAGATAGGTAAAGCAGGAGTCAGGTAAAGGGCTGCACTTGAACAAAGAAATACACAAGTCAAGATCATATGGCATCCATATAATCACCTTGAGAGCTGCACTCAGTCCAGATGCCAACTAAACAATTCAGCAATTTGTGATAAATTGGTGACTACCAAAAAAAAGGGACATCTCAAGAAACACAACACATGCATATCTACACAAACACTAGATCCCTCTTTACTTAGAAAGATTAACTGCTCCTGAACTACAATACATGCTTTTTCAGAGCTAGCTTGCTCAAAATGTGCCTTTTGGGCAAAGCCTAACATATAAATATTTGTGCTTCACCCAACCCCCTGGATGAATAATGGACCTCAGTATTTAAGACGGTGTGCTCATCCAGTTAAAGAAAAGAAGTAGTTACATGTAATTTATCTCACAAGTAACAATTAAGCAACACACTTTGAATTTCTTATATTTGCTCTCATTATTCAGAGGAGAAGAAAAAGAAAGGTAAAAAGAAGAACCTATAATTCAGGAATGAACAGAGCTGCTTAGGACCAAAGAAACATCTGAGCAGCTGTTTCTACTTACTCCTCAGGTTTTATTTTAACAAAACTATCATGACTGAAAATATCTAGCCATCGCTCTAGCCATCACTCTAGCTATAACTCTAACCACAGTTTGCTTCTTGATCGTTTTAAACAGAAAGAGAGGCTATATATCGTAAGCTCCTCATTACCAATTACTCACTCGGGTCTACCAAACCCTTTGATTTTCTAGGCCAGTTTTTAAATCCTGAAGAAATAGACTGATAAAACAACTTCCAATACACACCAACTTGGGAATGCACTTCAAGTCTTATTTAACATTGGTACCAAAGATGACAACATCATTTTCTGTTCTTCAACAATACAAGTTTGCATTCTGTCTCTCATACTCCTTATGGACTATAAAAATATATGGAGTTAGGAAACAAAGTACAAAGAAGCCTCTATCCATCTATGCATCACCTTACAGCAGTTTCTTTTCATTTCCCACAGCCATGAAGAAAGTCTCATGGCCGCAGGTTACCTATCATTTTAATTTTTGTTTCTAGGAGTGCTTGTGTTGAGTTTTTTCCCCTTAATGAGACATCCTTGCCAAGCAGGCATTCACGAGGCATTTTTCCTCTTGTAGAGAAGTAATTAGGTCGGTGCCTTGTTCCATGCCAGTGTCAGGCACTCCAAAAAGCAGCCCTGCCCAGTCGTTAATGCTTAAACATAAGCAGCAGCGGCTGATTCACTAATTGGTCTTGATGAAGAACTGACGTTCCCAAGGGACTGTTTATTTCACCAGACTCTGAACCGATTGACACAGGATGACAATATCATCCTTGCTGATCATCTGCATTGTAGGCCTTGGCCATCTTCTTTGTTGTTATTTATTGAAAGAAAAAATAGCTCTTGGAAAAGAAAATCAACACAATGAGAAAACAAACAAAAACACTCATGTATTCAGCCAAGCTGCTTTTGAAATCTTACACAAAGGCAGGCAAAATATAAATTCTGAGAAACAAACCAGCAGAATTCCCCTCACACGCAATCCAGCATTTCCATAATCACGTACTTTTGTGCGTGAATATTTGGCCATTCAGTGCCAGCCTTCTGAATGAGGTAGAAACTGAGCAGCCCGCAGGCATCCCCTCCCACACAGCCTGCATGGGACACGCAAGGTAGGCCAACCAAATCTGCAAGCCAGCCCAGCCATCAGCAGGGGCAAGCAGCAACACCGAAGCAGTGACTCGCATCATTTGTGAGAATTTAGTGTTTGCCTGACAGCCTGTTCTGTCTGCATGCAGAGTGAAAAGGGAACAAGATTGCTGATGCTTTAGCACACAGCCTGCAAAATGAAGGAGACTTAGGAGCAGGAGAGAAAGCCCTATTCATAAACTGCAGGCTAGAAATAGCCTGCTAAGTTTATAGTACATTTTCCATAGGTAAAGCCCCACAGACAAAAAATTATCTCATTTACCTTTTCTTTTTTCCTATCCTACTTTTATCTGCTTCAGTATAACCTTCCTGGGATCCTGTGCACTGGAACACAGCTTTAATTCCCTGCATCAGGGATTTTCATACAGTTTGGCAGACTCCTCAGGTTGTGTCAACCCCCTAAAAAAATAGGTGCTGCCAGACAATTAACAGTTTATGATATTAGTCATTTGAATAAGGACATGTTGTGTTTGGGACTGGAGTGCAGTGATTGGTAATGAACTGAATCCCTGCAGCCTTCAGCATTTTTTAAAATTCTCTGCTTTGATTTGATCCCATTCAGCTAGGTATAGCTTCATCCAAATCATAATTTGAGTCTGGTTGGCAAGTTCTACAAACTATTATTTTTGTTTTCTCCATTTTATGACCCAGAGTTGTGCAGTTGACAAGAATCACAGAAGGCTCTTGTCTGGAGTAGAGTAAGGGGACAGAAGTTCTTCATTTGTCTTGGGAAGGTGGCACCTTGAATTACTCAAACTGAAGAGCAGAGACTAGAAATAGCTCAGGCGTTCCCAGACCCTTTTATTTAGGATCAGGTATGTGAAGCTGATGAAGGCAAGTGGGAGACAAACAAACCAGGCACAGTCCAGATAAAAATAACTAGTCAAATGCTGCTCTCTCCATTTAAAAGCCACCAGTCCCACAAATGAGTATGCATGGCACAAGGAAAGCATAAAGGAGCCTTTTGCCTTGCACTCTTACAGTTAATTTTAGCTCCCGTGACTGGGGAGCCAAGAGCAAGCTTCTTAAGGGCTTTATGTTTCCCTCAAGAAAGGAGCATGGCCTACTACACCATGGCCACTGGGATCTACCTATGCCTGACAGAGACCTTCACCAGATTTTGTTACTCAGCACATGAAGAGAATTTGATATTAATTTGGATGATGGGTTTTTACTTTTTTTTTTACTCAGCTTTATGAGTATGAATACACAGTGGTGGTTTTGACAGAAAGGTAGAGCCAGCACTCAAGAACCATGTGCAATCCTCATCCTGAATGAGCTATTAGCTAATTTTTTGTGTCTCTCACAGCAAAAGGGGGTTTTCACAAGGCTTCAGCAACAAGGCAAGCACTCCTTACCTTTCACATATGAGTGAAAATAGAACAATGCAAAGAGGTGTGGAAGAACTGAATTTAGATCTGTAAAATGAAATGGGATGAGAGCCTATGTGGGATAAAAGTATTCCTTTTCCTACTCTTTGCCTGCTTTGAATGCTTGAACTCTTAAGTTCCATGGTGTAGTAGGNTTACTCAGCACATGAAGAGAATTTGATATTAATTTTGATGATGGGTTTTTACTTTTTTTTTTTACTCAGCTTTATGAGTATGAATACACAGTGGTGGTTTTGACAGAAAGGTAGAGCCAGCACTCAAGAACCATGTGCAATCCTCATCCTGAATGAGCTATTAGCTAATTTTTTGTGTCTCTCACAGCAAAAGGGGGTTTTCACAAGGCTTCAGATCAAAAGCAAGCACTCCTTACCGTCATTTTTTCACACATATGAGTGAAAATAGAACAATGCAAAGAGGTGTGGAAGAACTGAATTTAGATCTGTAAAATGAAATGGGATGAGAGCCTATGTGGGATAAAAGTATTCCTTTTCCTACTCTTTGCCTGCTTTGAATGCTTGAACTCTTAAGTTCCATGGGACCAACTCTCTGCTCCTCTAGTTGGGACACTGCCTAGTACAATGGGTTCCTGGCCTAGGTTGATATTCAGACACAACTATGATAAACATGATTATGTATTAATAATAACGAGAAAGTTTTAATAATAATTACAATGTCAAGACCAAATTCGGTTGAATTTATGTTCCCAACTTTGCAGAAGTTTTAATTGTGGTTTGGTTCAGTTTTGTTTGTCTCCCTTCTTTCAAGTTTGTTTTCATTTGCAAATGTCAATGAAAACAATTCTGCTAAAGTTGAACTCTGTAAAACCAATAAAATATTTTTAGTACCACACAATGTCTAGTTCTAAACCCTGAAATTATACAACACATTTTCTTTTACAAATTCCCTTTATCACTGTCAAATGCAGAGAGAGACACTTCCTTACCTTGTCAGACAAAATAAATACAAACAGTTAAGTATGAAGGTTGTGTCTTTGTTTCAACCTTTAAAACATTTCCCCAAAAAGCAAAGAGTTACTGGACAGCCAAAGAGCAGGTAGAGGATCATGCTTTTATATTACTTTCACATATATCTTTGTGATAATGTTGTGTAGCACGCATTTAACGTGTAAGGTTTGGGACTGTTTTGCTTTGCATGCTGATTTATTTTAGATGATGTACCTACCAGGCAGGAAAAAGCAGCCAAAGGTAATTTAACCCACTGCCTGAAAACCCAGGAAAATCTCACTGGGTGTTTACTGCACCACTCTACTTGCTGCTACATCCAGAACTGGGTCTATGCCATGAACCTGGAATCCTCTGCCAGCCATTCCCCTGTGTTGGGACTGTCATGCCAGAGCTTGCTGCTGGCCCATTCTAAAGGCAGTAAAAAGCTGTACAAGTACACACACACCCGCCGCCATCCATCACTTGAGATACCAGCATCCCTCTGAGGCCCATGACGCACAGTTACACACGACTCTGTGTATGTGCACGTGTGCACGTTGCCCCCAGAAGTACATCACAGCATTCCTAAATATTGGGCTGCTGCAGGGAGAGGCCATTAAGGTCTTCCTTGTAACTACCCTACACTGAGGCAGAGAAGCAGGATGATTCCCTCAAGGATAACATTAAAGCTTTCTACTGGAGACCATGAATAATAGCTCTGCCTTGCTGAAACACAGAGCTCATGTGTGGCACTGGAAAAGCTCCCAGCACAAGGCTTCACCACTGGGCATCTCTAATGGGTACAACCGTTTTTTAACCTACTTTAAAAGCATTTTGAGATAACCATTTCTCACCTTTGATAGCTTAGAAAACAGATTAATCCTACTACTAAATAAAGCATAGAACTTAGCAGGTTAAAAAAGCTTTTAATTTTTTTTTTTTCCAAAACTTCCCCAGCTTTTTCTCTGGATTTTTGCCGATGTGTGAAACATTCAGTATACATGCTTTAAGCTGAAACAAATACCTCACTGGCATTTGTAGAAATGGCCTGTGTTAGTGTAAATGGTTACACTAACACCCTCCCAAAAAGTCGTGTTTTTTCGCTCTCGTCAATAGCTATGACTGCATTTACATCTGAATGTATGTGTACATACACACATATATATGAGTATACATATATGGAGAAATGAGAGGGACTGACTCCTGGAAATGTATGCTTACATATGTGTACTTTTGCCTTTTTATACATATATGTATGTACATATATAGAGACAAATGGGTATATATAGATCTTTATACATGCAAACATATAAAATTGTAAATACCTATACACACATACCTATATAAAAATAATATTTAAAACATTTGCACTCTTTTGATTACAGAAAGTTAATCTAACTTGACTATTAGCTCTATTTATCTCTGTTATGATGATTCGTTTGGTCCTAAAGACTCCCTTGTAATGCAAGACACACTTGCCTCTTGGAAAATAATAGGAGGTTGGTCTATAAATCACAAAGCTGGTGCAGTGTAGACAATATCAACACTGAGTCCGACAGATATTGAACTCAGAGCTAAGGAAGTAAAAAGAAACATATTGTTTATTAGTAAAATTTACATTAAAAATCAAATTAAACAAAAAAGCAATTATTTTGATTCCAGTAGGATTTTAAAATATGGAGAAAACCAGTCATATAGAATGTTCCAATAAAAAAGAACAGTGAATATACTCTACATACAATACAACAAAGTTTGCATTTTTTCCCACTGATGGTGTTAAAATCTTCAACTGCTGCTAGGTAATATTGCCTATGAAATAATTGCCCTCACCAAAAAATCATGTGCAATAATACTTAATAACAACAAAAAGCAGCAAAAAGTGGAAATTTGGATGAGATATAAATAAGGTTTTCTAGACAATGAAAAAGTAAATCAGCATAACTTGTTTGAAATATACTCTAACCATTACAAGATCATATCTTGCAGACACTAGCCTTGAAAAAAAAAATCAGTTCTGGGACAATGCATGCTTTTGAGGCAAAGATCCTTTCTTGTAATAAATTCACCTTAATTCAGAAGGTAGTATCCACCCACAGTGTTTTTCTGGAATAGCTTCCCATAAATTTTTCTTTGCATAAAAATTTTACATCAAGTAAAAGTAATTTTGTGAAAAAATATTATGAAATGTACTCAGGAAGAATTCTGTGTGAGTGACACAAAACACAGTAAAACCAAGCAGTTACTTCTTTGATCCAGTCTTCTACTAACTGGCAGTCTGGCTCTGGTTATCTCAGACATCTGCAATTCTGTTATTCTATATGAAAAATGGTGATTTTTCCCATAAATACTGCTTAGTCTAATGAGTTTAAGTACCTTTTAAAGTAATTTGCTAATACTTGGCTTCAGTTGGTTATCTGGAGCAACAAGCAATCACGGTTGTGTTATCAGCTACATTTTGCCATGCTTACATAACATTTTAATTTCTCACTTATTGTCTCAGAGTAAGATATCACAACATGATAATTCTATTCAGGATTTAGAAGAAGGTGATTTAAGGAAACATTTGCTTTGTAGGACATTCTTTGATATATTTAACTATTTCTCATGTTTCTAAAATATGTTACAAAGCAGAGTATGTTTCAATCTTTTTCAAATCTACTAGTACAACTTTTCAGATGAATTTTTTTTCCTTTTTTTCCTTACAGAAGCAGCAAATTGTGGAGGTGATGAGTCTTCTTCCAATATTGCTCCTCAGTTTATTTTGTCCCCTTTATAATTTGATTTCTATACTTAACTATCTTTCCTTGACAATCAAGAGTTTCCAATGATCTGTTTTTATGGCTCATAATTCTATTAAGTAAAACAGTCTTTCCATGAATTGTTGGTCAATTCATTTTGTCTTAAGAATAGCTGCCATGAATGGACTTTTTCCTCTTTTTGGAACAAGCAGATAAAATCTGATTGTGTTTATATGCATTTTTCTGTTGAGTTCACTGAGGCACAGAGTTCAGTCTAGGAATCTTATGGCCTGATTGACCTGAGCAACTCAGGTGATTTAATCATGATAAGGGAGAGAATAAAATTATCAAAGTTCAAGGTATGAGTTTCGTTGCCAACACCAAAAATAGCACAGTCACCATACCTGTCGCTTCCATGGTTAACATCAGTGATACTGAAAGAAAGGCAAAGCATGACTTCGGAGACTACAGAAAAAACATGTAATATCTTAATTTTAATGATTGTGTGTAATTTAAGCAAAAAGAGATTGAAAATATTGCATGGATATAAGGTTTCTTACATCTTAACAAGTTCTCCAGACCCCAGGCCACGTATAGCTTGCAAATACGAGAACTCAAAACTTGACTTGCAGAGTTGTGCTACCAACTTCCACTGGAGCCTTGACCAAGTCATGTGTTAACTGTCCTGCCTTGCCTTGTCTGTAAAATGGGAACAATTGTGTTCAGTGACCCATTTAACAAGGCCACTGTAAAATGTACTTAATGTCTATGAAGAGAATAAAAACAAAGACTAGAAGGGCTAGAAGAATAGTGGGCTTCATTCAGCATTATTTTATTTGGGTAGCCAGCTGGATGATTCCTGGGGTGGCAGTAAGAGGTTGACCCATTTGGCAAAAGCTAGTTATTTATATTTGTCTTACACTGAAAATTATTGTCCCCATGGCTTGAGTTTCAGGCTAAGCAGATGGTATTCCATATCACAAAGCCAGCAAACACCAACATCACCAGCTCTTCACATTTTTAGATAAGAGCAAAAACAAAAGCTATTGTGGAGGTGTGAAAGCGAATTGGGGGAAGGCAATACAAAAAGAAATATTTCAGAAGGGTATAATTGGACAGGATCCCTATGACATCACATGGAGTATGTTAAATTAGATGGTCTAAATAAGACAACAAATTAACAGACTAAACGCTGTTTTGAAAGCCACAGAGCTCTGAATCCAGTTCTACTTACTTACTAACTTGGGTGGTCTGTGCAAGAAATTTCATGGTTTTGGGTCCACCTTTTCAATCTATAAAAGGGAATTCTAGCTACCTCATGAGACCTGGTCAGTACCACTGGGTAATGTTTGTAAGAAATCTTAAAAGGAAAAGTACATGTCGCATAACTCTTACTGGCTTTATTAACTTAAATCACCAGGCAGCTGTCCGACAGCTAGTCAAGTTCATTTTTAATCTCTGACATATCCCTCTGTCACAGCTTTCATGAAGGAAAAAGGCCACTTTTTCAATTTGTGCACAGTTTTACTATTACTTGGATACTTCCTCCAATATAAAAGTTAACATATGAGTAATAGAAAATGCCAGTGTAATGACAATGGCTCATTTCTATATTTTACACTAGGTAAACCAACTCTCATTACATAGCTAACATCTATCTATGTAGAGCTCCATCTGAAGATGCTGTCTTTTTATGGTATCTGAGGATTTCACATGACAATAATAAACTACAGCTGTGAAAACATCTAGAGTATTATATAATTCCTCTTAAACGAAGGTCTTGAAATACTTTTAAAATATGAAGATTATTATTCATGCTGTTGGGGAAACTGAGGCACACCTAAACTAAGTGACATGGCCAAGGCTGCTCGGAGAGCTAGCGCAGGGAGTCAGCCGCTCCAGAATTTCATGAATCCTTAACCCTGACTTAGAAGTACCGCTCCTTTCAGCTTACACTTCTCCCATCAAACTTAACATGAGATCGGCGATAGTTTGCACGGCACAGTCATCCCCTTCCCTTCTCCGCTGACGAGCGGGATGCTCATCCCAGTCAGCCACCCCAGCCTCACGGTCCCCATCCCCGCGTACTCACCTGCTTGTAGGCGTCCAGGAGGAAGCTGTTCCAGACGCAGCGCAGCCCCTCCGAGGTCAGCATCCTCCGCCACTCACCGCGCCCAGACTTAGAGCGGCTCAGAAACAGAACCATGTGCTTCAGGAGAATCACAGAGTCATAGAGCGCAAGAAAGAGGCAATTGGAGAAAAAGACCGGCAAGATCTGAAGCGTGATCAACAAATCCACACTTAGCAGACCCATCTTCCTTGCTGCTTCTCTCCAGCCGGATATCTTCAGCTCTCTTTACTGCTCTGTACCCTCATTTAAAAGAGTAAAGCAAAAGGCATTTCAAAAGCCTCATTACCCCTTTCACAGCTACTCTATTTAAAATAAGCAGTCATAGTTAAGTATGAGCAGGCTGGCTAAAACCATAACTGCACGATACTCATTCAACTGCAAGCTGCTTATTTTTCAGAAATTCAGATGTTAACAAAAATTCTCTTAACCAGGAGACCTGATTTTGCTGGAGAGGCAGCTGTGTTTCCAGTTCCCTGCAGTTACAAAATTTAAGCTGAGACTGTTAATTGTTAACTTTCCTGCACTATCCCATTGTTTCTCGGATATTTAAGCACCGAACAGACCTCTCATTTCTGTGTCAGTAAAGCTAGCTACTAGGTGTAACAATACTTTAAAAAAAAAAAAAAAAAAAAAGCTTTATGTACATAAACTTTCTGTTCCTTCCTCTCTGCTTCCCTCCCTCCCTTTCCCTCTCTGCCTCCCCCGTCCCCCCCTCCTACTCCGCGTCTCTGTATTCCTGCCTTCCTCCTCCCGCACTCTCTCTTTGCTATCTGCCTATGGTGCAAAGTGCTCTCCCCTCTGGAGTCCTAGCTTGCTTCCCTGAAGCCTTTTATACATTCCCTGGCTAATTGCTGCAATAGAGAAATGAAACCCTAATCTTAGTAAAGATCTTGACGTCAATGTAAAAGAGGGCTTTACTTTGGCCAGGACTGCAGTGAATAGAAAAAATGAAATTCTCAAAACTTTTTTTTTTTTTTTCCTCTTAAGAGAGAGGAGAAAAAAAAAAGAGAGACAGAGAGCAAGGGTGGAACTTTGCTTTGCTTTGAAAAGGAGAAAGACAAAACCCAATATATTTTTGAATGTTCTTACAACATACTTCCAAATTTTGGAAGAAGTATTTTCATGTGACATGGAAGGTGACACAGCAACACAGACTTCTGTTTTGATAGGTTTTTTCTCATGGTTGGTTTTTTTCCTTTTTCCTTTTTTCTTTTATAGGAAGGTGTGTGAGTTGATGCATCCCAAGAAAGAGCACATTTCTGTAACATTTTTCTCCCACCTGCCTGAAGTACATGTATAGAGTTTAAATATCTTTTGTTGTTTTCTTGGTAACATAAGGGAACACCTATAACTGACTTCATCTACTGATGTGTAGGAGAAGAAGACAAGAAAGAGAGAAAATAAATTTTTTATGGATTTGGGTTTTTGCAGCTAAAATTCCCTGCCTAAAAAATATATGCTTCAGCCTTAAATGCTGTTAAATCAGCTGAGCTTCAAGGACTTTACTATTCCCCTATGATAGCTATTTACTTCCACTAGTCTACTAAGTTTAACTAACTTTTGGTTAAAATCTTGTAAAGAAAACACAGAAAGAAGTTTCCTCTGGCAGAGACATTAGTACTTTAACAACTACAAGTATCCCCTTCAGCCCCATGCTGAAGGTTTTTTGTTCATTTGCCCTTCTCCTTTTTTCACCTTTTTAGTTCAATACTTAGTTCTCCTCTCACATGATGTTTTGGGGAGCTGCAGTAGACAAGTTTGTTTGGGGTTTTTTTAGCATGGTTCTAAATCCCTTAGGTAAATATTTCCTGTTGCAGACATCCACAATTTTGGGTTTTAGTGGATGTCTTCACTATGTGCCTACGTAGGCTCTCTGCACCAGATATATTTCATTCCCAGAGATGCAAGCATGACATCTAACCTCTGTCAACTCACATCCTTGATGAGGAGTGCAAGCTTACTTCATTAATATATCTTCGTTTTCATCAGTTGTCACTATCCTTTCACTGCTAGCAAATGCAGAAGGTAAACACCATCAGTCTTCCCTATTCTGGGGTCTTTAATTTTCAGACATTGTAATATCATTTGGCCTGTCATTATACTAGGACATACACCTCTAGAAAAGCCACCCCATGTCTTGTCTTGTTCTCATCAAAGAAAAGTTTGTTTAGGTAGATTAATTTCAGGCATTAGCAAAAGATATCACCCAGACAGGATATCTTCCAGCAAATGTTTACTCATAGAAATAACTTTAAAAGGTTGCACACATTAAACCACTGACCTTCTGCATTACTAGCATAAACAAAACAAACAAACAAACAAAAGACTGAGTTTCTTTTTCAAACTATTTTTAAATCAAATGTTGGTGATGGCAGTGTTCTGTTGCCATAGAAGGATTGCAGCCTCACAGATCTGGCTTTATTACTAAAACTTGCAAAAACACGTTATAAGAAGGCATTTATATATCCCCACACATGGATGAGTCAGTGTGCTCATGTCATGTGAGCACAAGACAGGAACAAGGGTCCCCAGAGCTGCTAAACTCGCTTACTGTCTGACCTCGGGCAAGCATATGTAATCACTTGATTACAAGCACTCTTAAGCCTAAGTTACTCTTCTGTAGATCCACCACTAAAAAAATACATGGTTCTGTCTGGGAAGGTCCCCTTTCTGTATTTTGGGAAGGTCTGTTGAACGGCAGGCCTGGAGATTGTTGATGACAGTGCCAGATGAATCATCAGCCATTGTTTCTGAGAACAGTTTGCAAACAGCTCTGAGGACAGTCCAGCTCAGGCTCTTCCTGTTCCCTGGAGGTAAAGTCAGGCAAGAACTTACCCTGGGAACACAATGTATTCTGGGTTCCTGGGAAACAAATGCCCCTACCCACAGCATGCTTCATGGGTGAAGAGGTTGTTTGTAAGACAGCTGGAGACCAGACGGCTACAGAGCTTTGAAGTGCATCGGGAGCTGAGCGAGGAGCCCATGGAGCACTGGTATGAGATGGTAGCTCAGATTTACTGTGTCACCTTTCTTGCCTATAAAGCAGACTGTGTGGATAGAGTTAAACAGAACTACAACAGATTGTGTGTTCGGGAGCTTCAGTCAAAAAAGGATGATAACTCCCTAATACAACCATAAAGTCATAAATCTGTTGAGTAAATAAATGTAAAAAAGGTAGTTTTTCTCATCACTGTCTTCAGAAGTAACCCGTCTGTGCAGCACAAGGTGCTTCTAGTCAATTTGGCAGTAGAGTCCAGCAGACCTCAACAGAGATGGAAAGCTTAACCCTACTTCTTGACAGTAGTTAATAGTTTTTCTCTTTCTTGACTGAAACAATTGATCCCTGCGTTTATTTCTCTCAGACATCAAAAATACAAGGAAATTCACTATTTGCATTTTTTGTAAAAGTCAGGTATGTAGAGCATAATCTCACTTTTGAAGCCAACAGTCTGTTGCTATTTCCCTGCAGATGGTCATGAAACAAGGAGGAAAGTCTAGATGTTTCAGACTTTGAGACTTAAGAGAGCCTTGAAGCCTTGAAGCCTTCCTTCTTAAAGGAAAACTGGATGAATTTGATACACAAGGAAGAATTAGGCAGGGTTGAATTTATACATGAAAGAACAGAGATAGGGTTCAGCTAAAGCTCATTTCAGTTACCTGCACAGCCATACCTTCCTATATAATTTGGGCATAGCCCTACAATGTCCCTCAGTTCTTCATCAGCAAAAGAAAATAAAAGTCCTCTCCTANGCAAGGCTGCTGCTCTGGTCCTACCCCCAAGAGATTAATGGGAGAGATCATCCCAAAGGACTCAGCACAACCTGTGTGCCTGCCTTGCTGCTTCTCACTGCTTCCACTGCCAAAACCAAAGAATGAAGCTTTTTGT
>VYZR01019282.1:51067-68369 GCA_013400675.1 Oxylabes madagascariensis | reverse complement strand
AATAGTGTCCTGAAAGGAAAATCATCTTGAATTTTAGGAAAAAAAGCAAAGATCTTATTACTTTCAATATAGAGTTAAAAGGAGGTTTAGCCTGTAATTTCTCTAAATACACTGCCAGTGCTAGAATCTGAATGGGAATCAGATGATCAGGCTGACAGGTTGGTGTCTTCCTCTGTTTCACAAGATCAGATCCAAGTAATAGTATCACCCCTACTGAGAAATATAAAAATATTTCACACCAACAATTGGACTCTACTCTGGGACATGTTCTTGTAGATGCTGAGGGTCTCCAGCTGTGGTGAGAGCAATGGGAACAAATGTTCAGCTGGGCCCATCCAAGGAAATGGCACTTGACTTCTGCTCCCCCGTAAAGACCTCCTATGTAGATGCCCAGCACAGACAGGCTGGAGTTTGGGGATGGCTCCTTATGAACCTACCTGGGTCTTTGTGCAATGGCAATAATTGATTACAGCAACAGATAGGACCATGGAGCAAATTTGCAATATCTTCTATGTAGAACCACTTCCTGGCTATAGGAAAAAAAAAAAAAAAAAAAACAAAAAAAAAAAAAAAAAAAAAAAAAAAAAAAAAAAAAAAAAAAAAAAAAAAAAAAAACAAAAAAACACCACAACACAATAAAAAGCTCATATTCACAGATGCAAAGGCATTTTGCCCAACTTTGAACTCACTCCAGACATTGCAATTGGGAGTAGAGCTCAAAGCACTGCAGCCCTGGTTTCTTGCCAGCTCCCTGCCCAGGGCTGATAGCGCAGGCTGCTGCTGCTGACAGAAACTCTGAACTGGTTCAAGGCTGTGTTTCCCAGCCCAAGACAGAACCTTGCAGCACAGATTAGGAGAGCTGAAGTCAAGGACTGTCGTCAAGGACAACTGCAAACCACCTGAGCCTTGCATGGACGAAAGGCAGTAGCTCAGTTCTGCTGTTCTTGTTGGGTGTTTGTGCTCTATCAGAAGGGAGCCCACGTATGTCTATGTACATCCCCAGCTGGGCTGCACCTTCCTTCACCAAAGGAGCAGACAGATGGCCCTCCCAACCTCCAGACACTCCAGACACTCTCCTGTCCAAGTGATGCTTCTTCTCTCTTGATACTGAATGAAGATCCACTGGATGATTCTTCTCTTTGCTGTGCTTCAATCCCATTCTCCAGTGAACTGCTTTAGTGATATGTTCCTTATATCTATAATTGCATGGAAATAGAAAAGCGTGTCTTCCTCCACCTGCCATGCAATCTTCCAACAACAACCATTCATTCCTTGCAGATAAGTTTCATAAATGGAAACCAGCTCAGAGCATGATCATTTCTTCATGCAGTCCGCCTAAAAGTAAAAATCTAAAGGCGAGCGATTTTAAATGATGTGTGGTGCAATGACTGCAGTCATCACATCTAAGGAAGACAAGAACACAAGGACTTGAGCTGCACAGTAGCTTCTAGAGAGATGAATGTACTGATCACAAAGCTGAAAAACAAAGATACTTCTGTCTTACCTTTTCTACTAAAGATGCAGAAAATGTGCCCTATTTTTCACATAATATCTGTGTATTCTTCTGCTATTGATGTTGAGCTCCTATATACATTACACTGCTTAAAGCTGAATTTGTTTTATTTAAGTTAAAAAAGCAGCCTGCCCATCTCCCATTTCTTAAATGTTGCTACTGTTTAGTAACACAATGGTTTCACAATGGTTCCCTAAAACCTCTCTAATGGCTTGGTGGTTGTTTAAAAAAAAAAACGCAAAAACTATTTTAATTGCCTTTTTTCCCCCTAGAAATTTTTGCGACTGAAAATGGAATCACAATCCCAAGTCCATTGGTCTGGGGAGATAACTACCCTCAACCAGTGCTAGGAACCTTTGGCCTCAAGCTTCATGGCTCATTACCTACTGAAATGGGAGAAAATATGATACAGCCTGGAGGGATGAGGGTCTTGCTCCTTTTTCTCTGTGAATGACACCCCTTCTTCTTGGGAAGAGATGCATTGAGTTCTTCCGTGGACAATTCATACACAGCTCAAGGACCCAGAAGCTTTAATCTGGGATGCTGTAGGATAAAAACACACAAAAATGTCTTTCTCCCTTTTTCAGCAACGCAGAATTCTCCTTACTTTAGTCTCCTGTTGTAATGGATGAATTGCACTGAAACAGAATTCAGAAAAATTTCTGGATTTTTTCATTCCAGAAAACTGGCTGGAAATCCAGTGATCACAGATCCTCTAAAAATGTTCTCAGTAATTTCTGGTTTTGTGCCTAGCTGAAATTATCTGATATTCCTGATCACTTTTCCAAATGTCTAGAATTTCTGTACATCGTAGTAAACGTTACAAACTAGAGCAACAGTGCTTGAAATACTTGTACTAGTAAGAGAGCAGGGAATGTAACAGATGCTCATCTTCATCCTGAAGATCACTGAACTAGACCTGCCTTTGCAGCATCCCAAGGTTCAGAATATGCCATATCCAAAAGCCTTGGTTTTTCTTCAGAAAAGCAGACTGTAGCACCTTTGCCTTCACAGCACCACTCCCGGTCCAGTGCTGACCTGGTTGGAGCCAAGGGAAGGAACAAGCAAAAGGAGCACAGAGGATGTGGTGCTGATGAAGGATCATCAGGCCTTTGAATCCAAAAACCATTACCACTTTCCCAAGGACGATGTTTTATGGTGTCTGTTCTCCTACCACAAACCTCACCTCAACATCTCCCCGAGAAATTGCAGCGATTCTCCTCATGTTACAGCCAGCCATTGTAGTTATTCACAGGGTATTTTGTTACTGCTGCAGGCACAAAACTCTAGGAGATGCTAGTAGAGTTGCTATGGTGTAAGTAAAGGCTGAGATTTTCTCATCCTAGAAAACTCCTGTAGCTTCATATTGTGACCTTTTGTAAATCCTTTCCTCTGTGCTGGTCTACATATATCTCCAAATGCATGGCATTTGAAAAGAACTCTACATCTGCTATAATTACGCTAATTTTTGTCAAGGTCTGTGCAACTCTTTGAAACACAGTAGGCCACAATCCAGCATACCCTGTAAGGCAGGATCAACATCTAAAGAAACAGATTAATGTATTAAATATATTTGCATAGTAGTCTGCACAAGCACATTAGCGAAATTTTCAGCAATGAACCATCTCAGTATTTTCCATGAGCTATTTTGAGCAGAGCATTACTATGGCTCCTTCTGGGGCTGTTTCAGTGCATGCAGCACATCAGCCTGATGTACTCAGTGAGGAGAAAGGGAGTCCCATAGTGGACACTGGCCAAGAATCTGAATCCTTGTAATTTTGCCAGGGTACTCCAACAAGCCTTCTTTTCTTTCTCATGAACAGTAAGATGAAAAGGTTTTATCTGTTTACCAACTTCAGGTCAGAATTTCTTTGAAATGTCTGTGTCTACTCTAGGGAAGAAGAAAAAGTTAATACTTTCCCCTACTTCTTTGCATAAGCCTTTGTGTTAATATTGTCCTGCTATTTTTTATTTGTCAGGTCCCTTAAGGCCATTTCTATATGCATCTAATCACACCACAGCTTAAACACAAAGGTTTCCCACTTAATAGTAGTACTGGTAATTCTCTTCTTGTCAGTACTGGAAGCATTGTGTCCGTTGACATTTCAGTGATGTATAAACCTGTTGTCTGGAACACAAATGTGAGCTGAGAACTGATTTTGTAACAGAGTCGATTTTAATTTTCTTGGATTAGTGGTTCAACCTTCTTAAGTTCTGTTTCCAGCTTTTCCACTGGACAGGCAGAATTTGCCATGATTACACAGCCACGAATGAGTACTTCAACATGAATGTTACCTGACAGAGATGATTACTGCAACGCCCAGGAAAGTCCAGTTTAAGTGAAATGTCTTCTATTAGTTGCCTGGCCTTGAGGTAACTGTTGCTTCTACTTTGCAGGAGGTGCTGAGCTCAAACTCAGGCTCATTAAGCAGATCCATTAAAACCAAAGACTGCCAGCACATTGGTTCACTTTGAGTGAAGGCCATACGCTAAAAATCAGGATGCAGAATTGTAGGTTCCAAAATTTTCTTTAAGCCTATTTACAGAAATGGCAGAGACAGGATTGTCAGACTAACTCCAGATCTCCACTGCAAGGGGGTGCTCGCTCCCTACTCATCCTCTGGGTGAGCCCTTGTGCTTCCAGAGAAGAGACCTAATACACATACGCATAAATTCCCCTCTGACGAAATGCAGTGCTCTCCAGTGATTGCCTAAGCCTCTTGTCTTAGAGACCCTGGATTTAGTTATGGAAAGTTGGGCACCGTCTTCTCCACTATCTTCACAAAATTAAGCTCCACTTTTCTCTTTAAAAAAAAAATAAATAAAAGAAATTAAGAAGAGAAACCACAGATGTAGTTATAGAGCTGATGTGATACGACAGTCTGAGTTAAAGATTTTAATGAGAAAACTTACCTTAACCAAACAATAAACCAGGTCTTCTAACATAGTTTGAGAAACTGTGTTCTGGATAGGTTCAATTCTCTTCTGCTTGAATATCTTGACTCCAAATTTTATTGTTTTTTATCAAAAAAGTTGTCAGCCAGGTTCAGACTGTGACAGTAACTTTTTCCTAAATTAGTGGTGAACCATTCTCTGCAGTCACACATTTTCAAAGTGGTATTTCAATGATAGTGATATGACTTAAGGGGGAGGAGGGGAGGTTAATAGATCTGACTTGTTTGATGAAGCTCATGAAAAGGAGTACATTATGTCTCTTACAGCAGCAGGCTCCATAGCATCAGTTGCTCCATAATCCCATATTGCCTGACATATGTGCAGCATGTAACTGCAAAGCAACATTAAGGAAGGATCAGTTTTGTCCAAATCTTAATTCACCACTATCTATTTGCATGTTTTGAAAGCCTTCTGAATCTGAGACTCAGTTGTAAATTAAAAAAATGTTATGGGAGGATGAAGGGGAGTTTGAAGTTTTCATTTAAATAGCCTTTGCAGGTAAGATAATTCAGGCTCGATTTTCCCTGCTGCAGCTGTATGCAATTTCCAGTCAATAAGCTGAGCAAACGGCATCTGCTCACAATAAAGCAACCAGCAACAGCCGCAGCAACTGATAAAGAGGCAGAAACATGTTCTAGCAGGGATTGCCCTTTTCCACAAAAGCCTTTGGGGCCGGGGAGACCACACACAGAGAAGGGAGGCAACACGTTCCCTGTGGCCCCAGGGCTCCTCCTCCTCCCAGCAACACCGGTTTGGCAGCTGGCACCCTGGAGAAACCAGCACCAGGTACAAGAAGTGTCAGCAACCTCCCAAATCAGGCACAGGTGACAGCCCCGTGTCACCCTCTGAAGGGCTGGTGGGGCATGTCACCTCCCTGAGGCCAAGACCCCCTTGCAGTCCTTTCGCCATGCACAAGATGCCTTTCTTCTGCCCAGCATCCTTTCCTGACCCCTTGTCAATGACCACTCTTCTTTGCCTCGTTCTTTTATTCAGTTTCTCTTTCGTACTCTTATAAATTACTTATTAATATACTTAAGATTCAGCAGGCCTAAAGCTCCCTTACCATTAAATTAAAAGCAAAAAGACAGCCTAGCGTGGCTCTTTTCTCAGCTGGTTCCCACTCCCCCACATCCTCCTCAGGTGTCTCCATGTGCCTCCTTCTAAGACAGTGAGACTTTGCTGTCTCACTGCTTTGGCACAGAAAAGACCCTGGTATTTGTCAGCAGCGTTATGCAAATGAGCCAGATGTGACCCAAATGTAGGGCTTGCCAGTTGGGGTGGCCCACAAGCAAGATTCAATCCAAGGATGAATTTGCCTCGGTCCTGGTGCCATCCACCACTGGGCAATGAAGCACACAAACCTACGACGAGACTGCTATCTTCTTGTCCCAACAAAGCATCAGGTGCTGACTCTTCCATCATGCTGTCTAAGACATTTGTGCTTGCAGTTATGAGTCTTAATCAGCAGTGAGGATCCAGTCCAGTGCTTGGTTCCCAGACAAAAGTCACAGCAAAGCTTGGAGAGGCAGTATCACGCCCCTGAGAGTTTCAAAAACAGCATCCTTTATTAGTTTCCCAGTGGCTGTGGTTTTTAAAGGAGAAAAATCATCTCTTTTAACATCATGGTAAAAAAAAAAAAAGGTGAAATAGAGACTTTGAAGTGGTGGGGAAGCACCATTACCTATTCACAGACAGCAGTCTGGTGTTCACTACATTTGATAGGGAAGACTGCATGCAGCAAATGCATGTAAGGACACATTTCCTTCAAAGAGCAGTAAAAGTGCACTCTTCACACTCACATGGCTTATAAGCTACTTTTCACACAAGCAGGCCAGCTGGCTCCGACTGTTCCCTGCTCTGGGGAGACAACTGCTCATCCCTCTTTAGCCTTCCTTCTTTCTGAGGCATTCCAAAGTTGTTGAGTGTTCATCATGCAGGCAGGTGGATTGTCATCCAGCTTTGGCCTTCTCAGTTCAGCTTCTTCTACCAAAATTTGCTTCTTCCAGCTTTCATCTCCTACCCACTTGAAAGGCTGAAGTCCTTGACCTAGCTATGTTTTATGTATCCCCAGTCTCTAGCAGCATATTCAGTAGCTCTGAGTTTTACAAGCAATACTGGATTCATCATTGACATACCTTTTCTCTGCTCCTACTACTGTTCCTTTGTCCACCCATAGGTTTACTACAAATCCTGTAATGCAAACAGAATTCCCAAAATGCTAAGCTGGCTTTCAAAACATAATAGCTGGCCCAGGTCTAAAGAAAAAAAAAATATCTGTATTTAAATTGCCTAAGAAATTACAGTTCCTACTAAATAATAACAGAATATTAGTTGAACAGATTATGAAGATTAATAGAAAAAGAAAAGGTTTTAGCTTTATTATTGCATTTCCTGGTTAGTCAGGAGTTTATTTTCTCCCCTTGGAGACTGCATTGACATTGTTAACATTGGATGCTGTAGTCAGTCTGCACAGTGTGTTACTGAAGACACTCATGATGATATAGTCACTCAAAAATATCACAAAGACATAAAAATATCACAAGGAAATATTGCAAATAATGAGACGACTATGAGTAGGGCTTGACATCTAGGACTATTCTCTCCTTTTCTTGGCTCTGTGGATTATATGTTTCCCTCCTACAAGCCTGGCAACAAACTCACCTTGCCCATACAGCCCTGAACAGCCATAATCCGACAGACCTGGGGACTGCTCAGTTCACTTGAAAATTTCCAAATCAGAAGGCATGCACTAGGGATACACGAGAGAATCCCCAATGTTACATCAGTGTCAGGATGTAAGGACAGCAAAATCATCACTTTCCCACAGGGTTCCCCCACTGGAGCAGATCCAGAGAGTCGGATTAACACGCTTCCCATCTTTCCCAAAAGTGCACCCATCTAAAACCTCTTCAACACCCCTGTAATCCTCTGTGAGTCCCCAGCAAGCCTCCCCACCTGCCTGTGCAGAGATCTGACAGGCTGCGGAATCTCAGGGGGGTGTGGGGAAGCAATTACAAATGAATTTTGGATTCTGGATGAAAGAGGTTTACAACAACTGCTCCAGCCTTTCTGAGGGAAACATGGAGAAGCCAGATCCTAATCTCCCAATCCTTTCCTGACAGTATGGTCTTGCATCAGTCACTGCCATCTGTGTGTTCAGATTTCTCAGGCACCAAACAAAGCCTGGCTGTGCTCATTTACCTACAGAAGTGTGGGGATGCAGAGTGGATTAATGCAGATCATGCAGATCTCAGAGAACAAAGTAGCCTTATGCTTCTAAATACCTTCAAACCAAAGTTACCTCTGAAAAGCCAGGTTCAATGATGGATTTGGTCTATCATTCCCAGGTATTAATTTTTCTCTAAGTAGGAATGATTTCAGCCTTTCCCAAGTTCAGAACCTGATGGGGACTGATCCCATGAAACAAGTATTAAAATTGTTTTTGACCTTCTTCCATAAAAGTAGAAAGATTAAATGCATACATTTAGAAGGTCACAAGAACCATTCCAGTAATGCTCCTGTTCTACACACTCTAATTGTCTCCCTGTGGCATACTGGGGAAAACATGCAATTTTGTTAGAAGAACTTCACAAGTGGTTGGGGGTTTACCCGTGGTTAAAATAAAAAGAATTTCAACAAACTGTACTTTCTCGGCTTCATTGGGATTCAGGCAGGATCTGAGCTCCCCCTGCTGTTTGCAAAAACAAAAGCGACGTGTGGCTGAGCTAGCTGAATTCCTAATACCACCTTTGTCTGGCCAAGGGCTCTAGGGATCCTGCTATTTGCTCTTTGGCTCGGGCTCCCTCATGGAAATAAATAAGTAGCTAAGCATCAGTAAAGGCCTGTTCTTGCAGTCACACCACTGAACACGGAAAATATTACGTTCAGAAGGAGAGAAGATAGCTTTGTGTAAAAACAACAATTTGATGTATGAGTCAGAAGAGAACATTTATACGAGCCCAAAAAGGTGTTGACCTTAAACCATCCTCTAATCTGTGGCCAGAAGAGGATCCAGCCCTTTTATAGTAGGCAATATTTCCAGCCACGTCCTAGGGCCAGAGCTGAGGCTGTGTGACGCTGAAATTACCATGTCCTTTGTGCAAAGAGGTAGTCTGCCCATGGAAAGATGTGCTTTATATGTGAGAAAACATTCTGATCTGAGGCCCTTGGAAAATAGCCCAGTGCCCCTGCCAGAACAGCCCTAAGTCAACAGGGAGCAGGTCTACACTAGGGAATCAAGGGTTTGGGGTGCTCACCCCGACAGAATGAAGAGTCCGGTTATCATGAGCCAAGTGTTTCAAGTCCCATTATTAAAATGCCTCTGGCACCTCGGTGTGTGGTATGAATTCCCCTTAGATTAACCACTCATTGCCCTCAGACTTTTAATTCTCTCATCAAAGAGGCAGACACCTCTGAACTGCTCTCCAGGGAAGGCTAAATTAGATGCTCTGAATCACCCTCTGGAAGAGCCCCTTGTGCGGCCCAGATGGGGAGAGCATGCAGATCCTGAGCCAGCTGAGATGCACGAGTGCCTTCAGCACCAGCCCTTGATCTCTCCATCTCATTTAGTGCTTTTTGAAAAATAATGTCTTTTACTGATATTAACCCTAAGGGGGGGGAAAAAATAAAGTTTAAAAAAAAATTAAAGTTTGGGAAAGAAGAAGAAAAAATTAAAAAGAAAGGCAAGTTCTTCTAATAAGGATTCCCAACTGCTAAAATATTTTCCTGTTTTTCTGGTTGTATGTCAAGTCTCATTAGGCTGTATTAACAAACTTGTTCCAGGCAAGTTTTGGCGTAGTTGTTGTTTGTGGTTTTGCCTAACACATGTGAAAGGGCAAGCTAAGTCTGGCTCTTCTTCAAGTAAGTTTAACAATCAGAAAAATTGGGTGGGAATACAAAAGGAGAAACAGCTTACAGTTTGCAATTCAATACTTACTCTACAACAGTAAGAAAGAAAAAAAATTAAAGCAGTGTTCTGCACTTAGATTTGTCTCTCTACTATGGTACAGGGATGAATGGCACTTTTAAGGGGGATTCAGTATGGTTTTGTCTACATTTGGGTTCTATTTCAAAGAGAAGCAATCAGAAGGTATCTCACAAAAATCCCGTTGTGCTCTTGACACAGAAAGTATTTACACCAGCACAGCCATTGTCATTCCTAGAAAGTTTCAGTAGATTAGATACACCTTTGTGTTGTAAACAGAAAGGTCACCTACCACTTTTTGGGGGTAGAATTCCCCAGCTTCCAAGTATACATGGCACAAAAGAAGCCAGGTATGAACAGCAGTGATATCCAAAGCAATGAGGGCTACCAAAGCAAGAGCTTGGAATCATCAGTATTTTCAATATCTCACCCCAGCCACTGTATTCCTGGAATATCAGCACTGGTTTCTGAAGAAGAGAAAGTTAATGACACTAAGGAGAAAACTCCATCTCCTAAACTTTGTCAACTGCAACAGAGATATTCTGTAAGAGAAATTGAAATCTCTAACAGCATCTGGATGATAACAGAGGGGATGAGTCAGCCACGTATTGCTACTGTTTGCTTTGTTTATGTTTCCCATATTACTTTGAGTCTCTCCATCATTCATTTTTATTTATTTTACAGCACTGGGATTGCAAAAACTGAGAGCTGTTACAAAAACAAGGTCAATGCCCTGCTGAAAGCAAAGTTTAACAAAACTATCTGCACAGTTGATTCTGCAATCCTCATATTGAAATGAATTGTGAGAGCCCAAAACAACTGCCGGATCACAAACTTCAAGTGGAAGGCTTGCTCGATATTCATCCAACTACTACGTGCATCAACAGAAATCTAAAGAATTTAGAGATGTAAAGATGTCCACATCTCTGTAATCAGCCAGGTACAGAGTATGCACCATGTGGGACAAGACTGTTAATACTGAAAAGCTAAATGAAAGCTGTACCACTCAAGAGCCACGTTTGACAAGCCTGTACTGCTGTCACTGACAGCAGTACACAGCAGTCACTCTGGCCCGAGAGAACTGCCTCTTCAGGACAAGTTTCTGAGGTGTATTTCTTTGTCCCACCGTTATCCAGGTGACAAACTGCTGGAGAATAGGAAGATATTTATTCCTACCACCTTGTTTCTACCTGCGTTCTAGCTCCTGCCTCATATGCCATACCATCTGTTCAGCTCTAAGAAGTATTTCTCAAATCAATTGAGCACTGTATTAACAGCTATCACAATCCCTTGGTTAACCATCGGCCAAGGAGCACCTTTCCAGCCCTATTCCTTCCTCCAGCACACTGGCAAACGGCACCCATTTGTTTTCTCTTACCACATCCCAGCTCATACCTAATAGGCCCCTTTTACCATTTTTCTTATTTATCAATCTCAGCAAGCAGTACAGGTGCTTAACCAAGGCCTGAGAGCTCTGGCCACATCTCAACATTATCACACACCTTTAACAGGCCCATAAAGGTGGCTACACCACACAGCACATTGGCAGCACACGGAAGCACCAGGAACAGCCCATAGCATCCTCTAATGCAAAGTTGTTTAACCTGCCCCAGAGCAACACTGCAATCCTCTAACAACACCCTTTAGGCAGTTGCATCCAGGTTTCCTAAAAACTGGCAGTGTAAACACAGCTGTGGACTTGGGTTCTGCTGAAGCCTCATTACTGCAGTTCAGTTATTGCTGGTTTTGCTCCTCCAAGTTCCCAAATTACCTCCAGCCTCTATGTTGTTATAAACTAATTAGGCTTTAATAAGTCAGAAAAGAAGGCAGATTAGGATAATTAGGCCCTATGATTGATTACTGGGGCTGTTGTGGAATATACCAGGTGAAAGGCAATGAAGGAGGGAGGGGATATTTGCAGAGGCTGGACAGGACTAGGAAAAGAGACACCCAGATTAACCCTAAGAAATATTAGTCTTGAGCTAAACTCAGTCAATTCGTCGTAAAAAAAAAAAAANAAAAAAAAAAAAAAAAAAAAAAAACCACTTAGCATAGATGCATCATTCTTTGGTTGCAAAGGAAAAACCAAAAGCTTAGACATAGATGCTGAGGTGTGGGCCCCCAGCATCTCACCCAATGTGCTCATCTCTCCCACTTGCTGAGGCAGCAGCCTGAGGGGGTGCAGTGCTCTGTCCTTTGCACCAAACTGTCACACAGACAGCACCTGAACAAGGAACTGAGCCCTCCTCAGCCTTCCTTGCCTTGAGAGCTTCTGGTGAGGCTTTGAGTCAGCCAGAGTACCTGTCCCTGTGGCCCATCGTGCTGAGGGCTTGCAGCCACCCAACCAGAAGAGCTTTAGCAAACAGCCCAGAACAGAGCCAGCTCTGTGCTCGTGCACAGGCGAGCCGTGACTCACATCCTCTGAATCCAGGCATGCGATTTTATTTCCCACATGATAATAAAAGGGTAGTAACACGCAGCTAGTCAGCTCATCACATCAGCATAGCAAAGGTTTTATTTAATAACCTAACCCAGTTCTGAAATAAATCCAATTTTAAACCAGTTTAAAATAAAAACTTCTCCACCCGGTTATGGATGAGTCAGTTTATCATGTTGCTTTAAGTGAACTTTGATAAAATGTTCAAAGAAAATTGCTGTCCCTCTGTGAGGCAACTCTGAGTAACAGGGAGGGTTTTCAACAGACAGCCACAATTTGAAAAACACCCTAAGTAATTAGATTAAACTAAATAATTTCACCCATCCTTTCTTCTTATTATGTATCCTCAACATATCTGAAGATATTTAGAAAGCTGCAAATGTTAGTCATATCAGGGCAGAATACAGTTATGGTTCATTGAAGCTCTGGCTTATCAAACCATTGGGTAAAACTGTACGGCAAAATTAGGAAAGAGAGAAATTATAATCCTGTCTCCTGTGAAAATTTAAAGAAAAAAAAAAAGTTTTGTTCCATTTATTAGAAATTAGAAAGTTTCATTTGGCAACATCAGGATTATGATTACTTAAATATGCCAAGTTATCAGTCCCTTGACAAGTACATTAGAGACAAATCCTTTTAAGATGCCAGCCCTATAAAAACACAGATTTAGCAGGAAGCAGGTAGGCACTGATGAAAAAGAACTTCTTATCCAAGAGCTTTCTCTGAAAAGTATAACAATGAGGTGTGGCTGCTCGATAACATGAACTCAGGACCCAGGACTAAGTCACTGAACTTACACATTGCAGTAATCTAGAGGACAAAGGTTTGCAGTGAAATACAATTGCAATAGCCTAGTCTTAGAAAACAGCTCTTAAGTAAAGGTCTGTGGGGTCAGAACACTCAGCTAAGGCACAGGAAAACTGTTGTGTCTCCAATCTGCCTGGTTTTGGGCACATCATAAAATACTGCTTTTATTCTGGATCCAGTACCCACATTAGAAATAATTGTAAGCTGAGTTCAAAGTTATGAACATGAACATCCCTGTTCAGCTGCCACATAAGCATCTCAGGTCATGACCCCACATCTTTTGAAAAAATGCCAAGTTTTGTGAGGTTGAGCTACTTCAAACCTTCTTCAAACCTAAACCCAGAATCCAGGTGTTCAGTCACACCTCTTTTACAGACAGGTTCCTGAGGGAAAACTGTAGAACCTGATGTTCTTCTTGCAGAGCAACAGTCTAATGATTTACACTCTCAGCCAGTAAGTGGGAAGCAGAAAGCTGAATTATTTTTCCTACTATTAGAAACAAAGACCCTGTTTCTCCCTTAGAAGGTTACATATTGAAACACAAACACTCTGAAACAGGGGTACAGGTGCACTTCTACACTAAGAGTTTGAGAGTTTGCCTGCAAAGAACTGACTGGGGACAGTTCTAAACAAAATCATTGCCGTCTTATGCTCTTTCTGAGCAGCGAGAATAAGATTATTTTCTGCTCAGTGACAAGATTTTAAAAGAAAATAAGGGTGCTCTGCTCATATAGCAGCCTGGATTGTGATATTCAGGGCATTTTTCAAGGAATTACTATTTGTGCATTTGAAACACGAGAGGTTCAGGAGAGAACAGCCTCTCCACAGCTGTTGGACTGGGTAGGTGATATCCTCAAAGTCCTTTTTTGATCACAAAAATGAGAATCACAGTCAAAAATTAGAAGGGTTGTGTGCATTTCCCAACTTTACTCTTTTGTTCCTGCTACTCTCCCTCATTTTGGAGCAAGTAGGCACAGGGTTACAGGGAGGTGCTTGAATTAAGGCTTCTGGAGCTTGGGATTTGCCACCCACCCCTGTTCTCAGCCGCCCTGACTAATNTGTGCATTTCCCAACTTTACTCTTTTGTTCCTGCTACTCTCCCTCATTTTGGAGCAAGTAGGCACAGGGTTACAGGGAGGTGCTTGAATTAAGGCTTCTGGAGCTTGGGATTTACCCCTGTTCTCAGCCGCCCTGACTAATGAACCGTAGGCAGCTACATACATGCTGCATACATTGACTCTGGGCAATTCCCTTAATACACCAGCTCTTTGGGGTCACCAACTTTTCTGTGCCTCAGTCCTCATCTGGAAAGCCTGCATAGCCATGAGGGTACTTGTACACATGGAAAGTGTCCCCTGGAAGGAGATTCCATGGAGATGCCAAGTCCCTTTTTTCAACACTTCTGATACATTAAAGACAGTGACGGCTTTCGGTTCTGCTCTAATCTCTCGTCACTTGGCATCTTAGATGTTTAAGCCCTTTTCTGGGTCTCTTCTTGTAATCCCCCTCTCAAGGGCAGTTGCAGAGAGGTGGGACTGACTCCTGGCACTCTCAGCTGTTTCTGTGGCACTGTTACTAAAGGGCCACACTTTCTCTGCAGGTTGCTGAGATGCAAGCAGTGAGCTGCAGTAATTAATGTTAGGCAGATACGAAGAGGGAAGGGTTGTTTCTAGTTGTGAAGAAGCAGGTTTGGCGGAGCTTCTGCTAAGACAGTTCCCACACTTGAGCTGTAAAGCAAATGCAAATGTTTCATAGTGCCCTGAGCAAATTTCACAAAGTTCAAGCCAGGCCAGCAGAATGGCTCCTCTGAAGAGCCTTCCTCCCCAGCTCCTCCTCAGTTTCTGCTCTGCTGCTCCCATGCAAGAGAGGGAGGCACCAAGATCTTCCTTTTCCTGGCGGCCTGCTGAAAATGTCTCCCTCCACATAAGCCATGAACAGACAAGCGAAAGTGTGGACAAAAGCTCAAGCTTCTCTTCCTTGTATGTAGGGATGACTGTAATTATTAATCTCACAGCAGTCGAGGTAAATACGATAACTTCATGACTCAGGATGTGCCTTAAAGGTCATTCTCTATTCCTATCCCAAGCCAAAGGGGAAGAAGGAAAAAAGCCTGTTGTATTCATGTTCTCGTTTCTCTCTGAGGTGAGTCACCCTACCAGTTCAACACTATAAAATGACAAACATTGGTAAATAAGATAGGATTAATGATACTGATGACTCAACTGAAATAAACACACATCAGTCACAGCTCAGCAGCCTGAAAGAACCTTATGAAAAGAAAAAACCTGCTCAAATCAAAGACAAGATGATGATTGCAAATCTGTTATTAATAAATATTTTCTGTGACAAAGCATTCCATGCAGTATTTATATTTCATTATGCACAACATAAACCAAGCGACCAAAAACATTACTCATAACAATTGTGGAAAAAAACTGTGAGAACTCTTTTTCATTTCTGCTAGGGCAAAGCAATTGCCTCTTTCAAAAACAACCAACTTGCCTTCATAAAACCCTTTTGTCCCCTGGCCTGGAAGACTAGGCTTCATTCACAGATTTGCACCTATTTTCTACTGCTAAATCTGAGAATTAGCCTGAGTGACCATCCAGCAGAGAGTGTCCAGCTTCCTAAATCATGCAGAAACTGCACAGCGTAGCAGGTGTACAGGTGTGGAGTGCATAGAGGCAAGCCTGCAGCAGCTAGAGGGGGACAGATGGGCTCTGTAGGACTGCAGGCTTTCAGCCCCGGGACATTTCAGGGCAGAGCAGCCATCGTGGTCTTTGATTGCATTGCTCTTATGGCTACAGATATTCCCTGAGGGAAAAGCATGAGCAGTGGCACAGCACAACAGCAATGTTTTTATCACCAGCATATTCTCAGGATGTGCTGACCTGTGCGCCTGTGACCCCCTCTCTCCAGCAATGGACTGAATAGACCCTGTGCTTCCCGCACATGCTCTTCCTCCTATATTTTCATTTTTCCTAGATTAAATACTCTCATTCGTCTGATAGTATTTTTGTCCCTAAACAGTGTCTTCGTCTATCTGGGAGAATACAAAATAAAAAGACTGAGCCAAAATGAGGCCTAGATATTACAGGAATTGATGTGTGGGCCCTCTTGCAGGAGGTAATTCTTTTTCTGCTTCTGCAACAAACTCTTTTCCTAATGAAGTCTGGAGATATAAATCTTGCTTCCCAATATGTGGCTCTCACTGAAGTCACCAGCAGGTGTTTGCAGACAGAGGGTGGAATTTGCACATGGGGAAGAATATTTGCAGTTTGCTTTTCAAAGCAGTTAAGCCTGATCTGTTGGAGATATGTATGTGAGTCATCTCACACTCACTCACTTTTCTCCCCTTCTGAACAGTAAGCAAACTTCAGTCTAGTAACCACATATCTGTTCTGCAGCATCTTTATGTTTTCTTCNTATATGCCATATATCACATAAACCACAGACTTCAAGGCAAAACTCTGTTCTCATCTAACATGGTATAAATCCAGAGGAGCTCTGCTCAGCACACAAGTCTCCCCAGTACTAAATTCATCCAGCTGCATTTCTGATTTAGCAGCTGCAGTGCAAATGTCAGTGCTGAAAAGGCACTGAGGACACCAAGCAGCTCTGCAGATAACCTTGAGGCTGGGGAACTCCTTCAGGCACCTGGCTCTGTCACAGGCTCTGTTCTCTATTTTCCTCAATCCCAAATCAGTTTTGCCTCTTGCAAGCATAGTTTATGGCTTTTCCCACAGTTTCTCTCATTTATTAATTCTTCATTATAAGGACAGGCCCATAGTAGAAGCTAAAAATCTCTGACTAGGTGGAGAAACATCCTGTGTTAAGCACTCTGTTATACAATAAATGCAAATTAATCCCTGCATGGCACACCTCTGACACTGAACACTGTCAATTTCCTTATGCTGCTTGGCATTAATCAGCCTTCTCTACAGGCTTTTTTAAGCAAGAGGACTTTTAGGAGGTAAGTATTATTGGCTATGTGGCCTTGTAACAAAACCCTCCTTTGGAACTTCTGAATGCTTCCCTGGGCAATTGCAATAATTTCAATAGCTCTGTGTCCTCCCCACCCCGAGTTCATATGCAAACAATTAGGTTCTGAGAAAGCATCTACACAGCTGAGCTTACAGTCCAAAGGAATGAGGAAATCTCTCCTCCAGCTGCTGTGAATTTCATGTAAAATGATTGGTGAGCACAGTCCCAAATACAGCTTCTCCCCCTGAAAATAATTTCTTCAAGTTAATCTCTGGGGCTGAGCATCTTGTCATCATTTCTTAAAAGAAATTTAAAGATTCCTTTAATCTGCTTTGATTAAATGATTCTTAATAAAAAAATTGAGTTTCTGAATGCTCTGCGTTATTATCAAATCATTAACAGATGNAACTTATAGAGGGAGAAAATTTGCACCAAAATATTGAACAATTTTAGGCCTGATCTTGTGGAACAGAAATTATGGGCTTTCCTTCTTGATCACGTTTCGCAGAGTGTTTTAATTTACCAGGATATAAATATACAGAAAATTTAATGTCTTTGGGTGTAAATCAGAAATAACTCAAAGGAAAGCACTAGAGGGTTTTTTTCTGTCATTACTGGCGGTATATGCCATATATCATATAAACCACAGACTTCAAGGCAAAACTCTGTTCTCATCTAACAT
>VYZR01019282.1:9511-35125 GCA_013400675.1 Oxylabes madagascariensis | reverse complement strand
ACACGTCCCCAGCAATAAATCCTGAAGCTGGAATCAAGGCCATCATGATTCTTTCCCTATTCTGGTGTTTGTGTTCACACTGCTCCATTCAAATGCTTTCAGACACGGTTTATCAGTCTGAGATGCAGGTATTTAAACAGAGATGCAGACCATCACACCTGCCTTCATAGAGTGTGACTGATGCTTTCAAGAGTTAACTTTGAACGGGAGATTCATAATACTAATGGATAAAGATTTAAATTGCAGCACTAATCCTAAAGGGTCCACGCACCAAAAAGCAAAAGAAAACAAAATAAATTAAACAAACAAGCCCTAACCAACCAACCAAACAAAAAAATCCAGTTAACTTCATTTGATTCCTTCTTGAGCAGCTGTACTGCAATTCAGTGACCACAGCTGGGGAAAAAGAATGAATTTTTAGGCAGATCCTTGATTTTCAATTACCTTTAAGCAGGGCAATATAAAATTACCAAGGCAGAGGGTGAACAAGGTAACAAGGTGACAAAGTGGTTAGGTAACAAGACAGGATGAATCTGAAGATTCAACATTGAACAAGCTTTTCCATAATAATGGAAGTCTTTTTCTTACAAGACCTGCAACACATTTTGCTAATAAAATATCATCTTCTTTTTTACTAGTAAGTCTTCATTTTTAAGCATTAGGCAAAAGATTGAAACATGCTGTGAATTTCAAACGTTAAAAAAATATATCCCAGAAAATCCTAGGATATACATCTGCTTGCCATCACTGTTTGTACTGGCAAAATTTGGGCTGGCATCTAAATCCAGGTACATCTTAAAGTCTTTCTTATGTCAGATTTCTGAGCCATGTGCCCCGTACACGAGATAACAAAAATCATCAAAGAGACACTAATTTTGCAACCAGGAGCAATAAGTCCCATAATCCTGTAGGATTTTTTTCTCCTTTGGTCAGCACAGTAAACTCTCCTTCCAGTTTGATGACAAGGGTTCTGATCCAAGTAGAAGATCCATTAGAAAAATTTTGGGACATGAAATTTTAGAAACATTAAAATAATTTTGCATCAGTAAGACACATGGGAGCAACACTTAGTAATAGTAGTCAGATCAACAAACAGGATTGCTGCTCAGTTGAACATGGGCATGTTAACAAACAGAAAAGGTCTCATGTTTTGAAAGATTAGGTAAGCAGCATGATTTACCTACAAACATGAGAAAATAAATATGTTACCAAGCCTCTTCCTTCACCAAACTTCTGTCCTTCCCTCATTAAGTAGCCTTCTCATGAAATATTGACTGAAAAAAATGCTCCTTGTACTCTTCTACTCCAACTGAACTTTCTAGTCCCATTTCAGTTGTTTCTTATAACCATTACTCAGTTTGCTCCCCACCAGTGAGGAGGCTTGGGGTACACAAGGATTTGGGAGGGGACACTGTCCAGGCAGTTGACTCCAACTGGCCAGAGGTATATCCCAAGGGATACAATAGGGCATCAGGCTCAGCATGTAAAGCTGAGAGAAAAACAAGGAAGGGGGAAGGACTTTTGAAGTGAAGGTGTTGGCCTTTCTAAGTCACCATTACGTGCGATGGAGCTCTGCTGTCCTGGGTCTGGCTGAACATCTGCCTGCCCACGGGAAGCAGTGAATTTGTTTCATTTTGCTTTGTTTTACTTTGCTTGCATGTGCAGCTTCTGCTTTGCCTATGTCTCCAATCCACAAGTTTTCTCACTTTCACCCTTTCGATTCTGTCCCCTATCCCCCCTGCAGGGGCAGTGAGTGGCTGTGTGGTGCTCAGCTGCCAGCTGAGGTTAAACCACGGCAGGGGAGGAAGCACCACAAGCTGCTCAAGACCCAACTCTCAGCTGCGTGTGCTTGCAGTGACCCTGCAAAACACTTAAACACCAGCTCAACTCAGTGCACAGGTATGTCTTCATTGACTTTGCTGGGACAGGTATGCCAGGTATGCAACAGTATACAGGGCAAAGCTCTCCACACAACAGTTCTCAAATGCTTCCCTGTTACAATTCAGTTTCTGACAATCTCATGACTCTAAATATTCATCCAAACAGTTTAGTATCTGTTGAGTCAGGATGCCACTTGTAACCCACTTGGGGCATGACCTCTAGTCTCAGAAGAGCTGTCCTAAAGCCCTGCAAGCACACACTGAGTTTCTGTGGTGATTATATGTCAGTGTGTGACCACNCCTGTGTCTGACACGATGTGACTGCCTGACCTTCATCTCCGTGGGAATCCATTTCCCTCTGTCGGTTCTGTCATCCCTTGCTCTTGTTAGACTAAATTCTCCTAGAGAAAGAACTGCTTCTCATTAACATGAGCTCTTTTACTTAGCTTAGTAGAAGCCTGACATAAACCCAAGAGTTTTAATGCTTAAAAGATGTAACTGCCCACCTAGGGGAATTTAAAGAAGCCAGCTACTAATGATACATTCAAAGATGATACTCAGGCTGGAACTTCTTTAAGCTTTGGAGCAATATCAGGAGCCTGGAAATAATTCCCATTATTTCATTTGTGTGTCTTGATTTTCCAGTTCTGATACAAATGCAGCCAGCAGTAGCTGGATTTTAAGGAGGAGTCCTGTATACTGGCAAGAGAGATGATTTTGTGCAACCCTTATCATTCCTTTTACAAGAGATGGCCAGAAAAGAAAATAAGTTAATAAGCCTATTTTAACACTCAGTGGGCTGCAGGAGAGGCTTCCTGGGTGCATGTGAAGTCTGCACTATCTCAACTTTGAATACACTGTCTGTTAGAAGTAAATTGCACAAGCTCAGATTTCCTCAGACAACAGCAGTTTGTTACTGTGGGCCTGCAATAAGTTGCTACAGCACTGAGAAATATTCCAGATAAGCAAAANCAACCAACCAAACAAAAAAATCCAGTTAACTTCATTTGATTCCTTCTTGAGCAGCTGTACTGCAATTCAGTGACCACAGCTGGGGAAAANGAATGTAATACAGTGTGATTGCTTTCAGGAAATGTTACAATGCTGACCCTGCTACATCTGTGAGTCAGGTTTGCATGGCAGGCAAATTGTCCCTGTGGGTGGGATTTCCTCACTCTCCAAAAGTCAAATTCCAAGATCTGCTCTAATCACCNGTTGTTTCTTATAACCATTACTCAGTTTGCTCCCCACCAGTGAGGAGGCTTGGGGTACACAAGGATTTGGGAGGGGACACTGTCCAGGCAGTTGACTCCAACTGGCCAGAGGTATATCCCAAGGGATACAATAGGGCATCAGGCTCAGCATGTAAAGCTGAGAGAAAAACAAGGAAGGGGGAAGGACTTTTGAAGTGAAGGTGTTGGCCTTTCTAAGTCACCATTACGTGCGATGGAGCTCTGCTGTCCTGGGTCTGGCTGAACATCTGCCTGCCCACGGGAAGCAGTGAATTTGTTTCATTTTGCTTTGTTTTACTTTGCTTGCATGTGCAGCTTCTGCTTTGCCTATGTCTCCAATCCACAAGTTTTCTCACTTTCACCCTTTCGATTCTGTCCCCTATCCCCCCTGCAGGGGCAGTGAGTGGCTGTGTGGTGCTCAGCTGCCAGCTGAGGTTAAACCACGGCAGGGGAGGAAGCNATCTGTGAGTCAGGTTTGCATGGCAGGCAAATTGTCCCTGTGGGTGGGATTTCCTCACTCTCCAAAAGTCAAATTCCAAGATCTGCTCTAATCACCATGGGCTCACTATTTCACAAACAGTGAAAAAATTCACAAGCAATTTCACCCCAATTTCTTCTTCCCTTTCACTTAATGCAAAAGATAATAGCTGTCTAGGTTAAACACACATTTATGTACCCTGCATCCTAGACCCAGGATGGCTTACTCACACGTCCCCAGCAATAAATCCTGAAGCTGGAATCAAGGCCATCATGATTCTTTCCCTATTCTGGTGTTTGTGTTCACACTGCTCCATTCAAATGCTTTCAGACACGGTTTATCAGTCTGAGATGCAGGTATTTAAACAGAGATGCAGACCATCACACCTGCCTTCATAGAGTGTGACTGATGCTTTCAAGAGTTAACTTTGAACGGGAGATTCATAATACTAATGGATAAAGATTTAAATTGCAGCACTAATCCTAAAGGGTCCACGCACCAAAAAGCAAAAGAAAACAAAATAAATTAAACAAACAAGCCCTAACCAACCAACCAAACAAAAAAATCCAGTTAACTTCATTTGATTCCTTCTTGAGCAGCTGTACTGCAATTCAGTGACCACAGCTGGGGAAAAAGAATGAATTTTTAGGCAGATCCTTGATTTTCAATTACCTTTAAGCAGGGCAATATAAAATTACCAAGGCAGAGGGTGAACAAGGTAACAAGGTGACAAAGTGGTTAGGTAACAAGACAGGATGAATCTGAAGATTCAACATTGAACAAGCTTTTCCATAATAATGGAAGTCTTTTTCTTACAAGACCTGCAACACATTTTGCTAATAAAATATCATCTTCTTTTTTACTAGTAAGTCTTCATTTTTAAGCATTAGGCAAAAGATTGAAACATGCTGTGAATTTCAAACGTTAAAAAAATATATCCCAGAAAATCCTAGGATATACATCTGCTTGCCATCACTGTTTGTACTGGCAAAATTTGGGCTGGCATCTAAATCCAGGTACATCTTAAAGTCTTTCTTATGTCAGATTTCTGAGCCATGTGCCCCGTACACGAGATAACAAAAATCATCAAAGAGACACTAATTTTGCAACCAGGAGCAATAAGTCCCATAATCCTGTAGGATTTTTTTCTCCTTTGGTCAGCACAGTAAACTCTCCTTCCAGTTTGATGACAAGGGTTCTGATCCAAGTAGAAGATCCATTAGAAAAATTTTGGGACATGAAATTTTAGAAACATTAAAATAATTTTGCATCAGTAAGACACATGGGAGCAACACTTAGTAATAGTAGTCAGATCAACAAACAGGATTGCTGCTCAGTTGAACATGGGCATGTTAACAAACAGAAAAGGTCTCATGTTTTGAAAGATTAGGTAAGCAGCATGATTTACCTACAAACATGAGAAAATAAATATGTTACCAAGCCTCTTCCTTCACCAAACTTCTGTCCTTCCCTCATTAAGTAGCCTTCTCATGAAATATTGACTGAAAAAAATGCTCCTTGTACTCTTCTACTCCAACTGAACTTTCTAGTCCCATTTCAGTTGTTTCTTATAACCATTACTCAGTTTGCTCCCCACCAGTGAGGAGGCTTGGGGTACACAAGGATTTGGGAGGGGACACTGTCCAGGCAGTTGACTCCAACTGGCCAGAGGTATATCCCAAGGGATACAATAGGGCATCAGGCTCAGCATGTAAAGCTGAGAGAAAAACAAGGAAGGGGGAAGGACTTTTGAAGTGAAGGTGTTGGCCTTTCTAAGTCACCATTACGTGCGATGGAGCTCTGCTGTCCTGGGTCTGGCTGAACATCTGCCTGCCCACGGGAAGCAGTGAATTTGTTTCATTTTGCTTTGTTTTACTTTGCTTGCATGTGCAGCTTCTGCTTTGCCTATGTCTCCAATCCACAAGTTTTCTCACTTTCACCCTTTCGATTCTGTCCCCTATCCCCCCTGCAGGGGCAGTGAGTGGCTGTGTGGTGCTCAGCTGCCAGCTGAGGTTAAACCACGGCAGGGGAGGAAGCACCACAAGCTGCTCAAGACCCAACTCTCAGCTGCGTGTGCTTGCAGTGACCCTGCAAAACACTTAAACACCAGCTCAACTCAGTGCACAGGTATGTCTTCATTGACTTTGCTGGGACAGGTATGCCAGGTATGCAACAGTATACAGGGCAAAGCTCTCCACACAACAGTTCTCAAATGCTTCCCTGTTACAATTCAGTTTCTGACAATCTCATGACTCTAAATATTCATCCAAACAGTTTAGTATCTGTTGAGTCAGGATGCCACTTGTAACCCACTTGGGGCATGACCTCTAGTCTCAGAAGAGCTGTCCTAAAGCCCTGCAAGCACACACTGAGTTTCTGTGGTGATTATATGTCAGTGTGTGACCACTACACAAGCAAGGGAAACCTCCCCTCTCTCATTACTGAGGCTGGTTTGGGTACTAGTCCCATTCTGCCAAGTCCTTTATCTTCCCATGTAGTTAGTAATCAGTTTGTTTCCACCTCACCCATATTTACTCTGGTAGCTGAACATCATCCCAATAAGGTGAGCAGCTCATTTTGTATTCCCTTTCCTAACTGGAGCTTTTAGGCATGAGATCATGTTTGTGCAAGACCGTAGAATAACTCAAAGAATTCCAGTTCTAGTTGATTGGGGCAGTAGAGAGCATTGATATATATCATCTGCTGCATTTAAGATGAATTGGTTGCTGTGACCCAACACTTCAGATGAGTTTTAGGTACCATTTTATACCACTGGGACAGAGCATTCCCATATGTCTGAAGTATCTGGCATAGATCCAGTTTCAACCTATGATTCTAAGCACAATACAACAAATCAACTAACCAAAGGAGCCAATAATCAGATGTCTCAAGCTAAGAGGTTAATAGCAGAAAATTAGCACAAAGGAAAATGTCATCTTAAATGATCATGTAACTGTCAGATAGTCCAGAAGAGGACTGCTGGAACCAAGCATATGCACTTCACTGCAGTAGAGAAAGATGATAAGAAATCATACATTTGTCCAGAACGAAAATTTTTACCTTGAATTCATGAAACCAGCACTTAGAAAAAGAAATTTTAACACTTTCAAGCACATACCATCTTCCATTTTGACCCTCATTTTCCATGTAGACAAGTATTTTCTTAAAAAAACCAGCACTGTCAGATACATTAGCTTAAGTGACTAGACTACAAGCTGGGCAGTCCTTGAGGCTTCATCTATGCTCTGCAGTGAGGCAAGACTTCTGAAAGGCAACTCAATCCCATCCTAAGCAAAGTAGGTTTTGTCACCTGGTATTTTTTTTCCTCTCTAATTGAAAGTTGCCTTGTTGTTTTATAGCTTGAGAGGATAAATACAAACACCACCACCCCTCCTTTCGACTTTCTCTCTCCCATTCATTTATTTGTATAACTCTTAGTCATCTACTCTCTAACAAAGTAGTCCTATTCTTTTCAGTTTCTTCCTGAGGGAAGTCTGTCCATGCTTAATTATTTCTGTTGCCTGTTCTCAACCCCCCTGTGTTTCTGCTGTCTCCTTTGTCAGGGCAAACTGCAGTTGGTAGTCCTGATTGTAGGGCTGACAATTCACACTAACAATTCACACTATGCTGACTAGTTGTGCAAGACATTCAAGTTAGGAGAAGAGAAACTCCACATATCTTGCGTAACTAACCAAAACCATGTAAATTACTACTGAATATGCAACTAGGTCTGCTCTGCTTCCTACAGCAAAAACAAAAAGGATGGGAACTTCTTGGTAGCCTTTTGTGTGTGTCCTGCTTCAAAGTCAAGAAGAGCTGAGGCTGTAGGAAGAAGCAGGAGTGCTCCACAGAAAATTTAAATACAGACAGGGACAGGGTGCTTTACTCTCTAAGCCCCCTGCTTGTCCTGTTTCAGTGTCATGGTTGTTACCTCACAGTCCCTTCTCCATCCCCACAACTCCTGCCTGCCAGCCTGGACACCAGAGCAGCTCCTACCACTCTCAGCAGCCAGCCCCAGAAAAGCCCTGCTCTTTTATTCTGCCAGCCACGCCTTTCTGCTTGCACATCTCCTCTCAGCCCATCCCAGTGGACAGCATAGACATCCTAGCCCTGACCCCCCACCTCTCATCCCTCCTCAGATCTGCCCTTGCTCCAAGACAGCGGAGGGCTCAAACAGGCAGCATGTCCATAGGAGGAGGAGGATGCCCTCTGACAGGCTTTGCCCTGGGGAGGTCAGTAATTAGGCTGACACGGCCAGTTACCACAACTGACCATGTCAATGACCTGCTCTTCCCACATAAACAATTTTCAATCTTTGTTCTGAAGGACAAAAATAGAACATGAGCCACACTTCTCAAAAATTCTCACACAATGGCACCTGAAAAGGGATGAAAAGAACATGTCCAATGAAAATCAAGAGCTGTTGAAGCCCTCAAAACTGGCTTCATTCCCCCTTTTTTCTAAAAGCAGCTGAGTTATTGTCTGACTGGATGGCAAATGTGATGCTCTGTCACGCTGTTGAGACCAAATGCAGTGGAAAAGCAGAAAGCTGCTCACAAAAGATCATCAACCCATGAGTGACTTACAGGGAAAAAATGTGACTGATTTTCAGCAGTGACGGGTGCTGATTATTGGCACCCGCAGCAGGACGGCCACAGGAGGGGAGGCTTTCCCATGGACCAGTAGCAGGCTGGTACGTACTCTAAGCTGATTAAATAACACAGTATTGACTCTGCTCCTCGGCTGGGCATCTTAGGTAAGAGTGAATTGTGAAATCCCAGCCCAATATTACCCTCTGACACTTGCTTTTGAAGAAGTTACCACAGAAACCTCAAAAGCAGGTTTCAGTGAAACACACACAAGGCTTTGGTTCTGCATCAGCCCTGTGCGAGAAAGTTTATTTCATCCTTCCCAATGCCTCAGAACTCCGCAAGGGTCCTTGTCCCAAAGTCAGAACTGCCTTGATCCCATGGAAATCCCCATGGATGCAGTGAGGCCATAAACCTCCAGAGGAGTCTCAAGCTGAATCTGAGAAAAGAGCTGGCTGAAAACACCAAGTAAACTGCCATGCATGTTTACAAACTGCAGTCTAGGCCTGGGTGTCTGGCTGATGAATAGGGATGGCAGCAGACGGCTGCAGGGGTTCCCATCTTCACCTTTGAGCCCTGCCTCTGCTTCCAGACAGCTCAGCTGCTGGTGTGGCAGTAATTGAACCGCTGTAAATTACAGCCTGGTGTATTAAGGAGAACCAAAACCAGTGCCAGTTTTTCTGTTCATATTACTGGTCTGAAAACTGTGCTGGGTCAACAGCTGCTTCCCAAAGAGCTGAGCCACCTTCACAGCGCGAAGGAACACTTCCGAGAGAGAGGTGGGGCAGACAGCTGGCGGCAGGAATCACTGCAGCCATCCCCGGGTAAGTCGTCATTGCCCGTGAATCAAAGGACGTACAGACTGGATCCAAGACAGGATGTAAAATATTACACACACCTCTAATAACTCTGGGGGTTTTTGAGCTTCACGATGTATGGCGTTCCCCTGTGGCACAGACTAAATCCATGACTGCATGCTTTCTAAGAAGCTTAGGAAGTGATTGTATAAAATTAGTATTAACTAGTTTCACTATTATTAAATGGAAAATTAAAGCTTTCAACACTAAGCTATTCAAGGCGTTTGCTACACGAATGCTCTGTAATGCCCTCATCAACAATAACCATCATTACGGTTGCTCCTTAAAAGCTGAGGAAAAATGCATAATCTCTTGTAGTATAATCCACTTTCCTAGAGCAGGCATGAATTTAAAAATCTATTAAGAATGGTGTGTACAGAAAGCAATTTCCTGTAAGATCACAGAATGGCTTAGCCATAAATAGAGCAAGCTCTATCAGTTAAGTTGCAAAGGATAATTAGACATATCCTGTCCCAGATTTATAACATCAATTTATCTGTTTGGCTGACTTTGCTTCACTTACCATATTATAGTTTGAGGTTCCAATGTACCAGGATACTTAAGGAAACCAAAAACCATGAAGGATGTTTTCTTTGCACCACATTTTGGTAATCTTAAAAGTCATTAGTTTTTTTCTCCCCTTTTCTCTTATTTTTTGAGGTCCTTGACACTTACAGGCTTCAGATCCATTGTGTTATCTTTAGCCAGGCAAACAAGGACAAATTCCCCCTTCTGGGTCTGCTGAGACAAACCAAAGGAGAAAGCTAATATCACTGCCAGCAGGACAAAGTGCTGCTGCTAGAAGAAGGGGCAGCAACTGTTGCTGTGTCAGAGTCTCAGAGTTGTCCACTTGCAAAAGGAGAAAAAGAAGGTAAAAATACCCCGGGGCTACAATGAGGCAGCAAGCTGCCAGGCAGACCAGAGAGCTTTATCTGAGTAGAGCACAATGGAGAGGGTCTCTATAGTTTCCCTATTTTGCAGATGAGAACATGGAGACCAAATTATTTAAGGCCATCCAGTGGGTCAGTGGTAGGGCCAGGACTGGTTTTCCCACAGCCTCTGATCTGTACACACAGATTTCTAGTATACCAAATTCTAAATATGGCATTCAAAGTTAAATGATAAGGCTCAAGACATCAAGAACAAAGAAAAGTTCAGATTTTCTGCTCTAATGGATTCTTGATGGCCTTTTTTGCTAGAATTCATAAGAAAGGAACAAGAGGGGAAAGGGGCAATCTAAGATCCCTCCAAAAGTTTCAGATTCTTGCAAATATTTGGGTGGGAAAAAATTTGTTGGACAGCCCCATGTTCACGGAACACAGAGGCAGTGAGATCTCAAAGACAGGGCAGTCTGCCAGTGACCCAGGCAAAGTTTTAACAGATGAAGCTCTGTGTTCAGCAGAAATTAACTGAATGTGAGATGTTTGAAGTGAGACACTTCTGTCTCAGTCCATGTCAGAAGAGCACACCTCTGTGCTCTCAGGATTGTCGGTCTTGAATTGTTCCTGGAGTGAAGTTCCCAAACAAGCCTATTCTTATTAAAACAATAATTTAAAGAAAAAAAACTTAATCATACAATTAGAGTTCTTGCGTTCAGATTTCTGAAATTTCAGAATTTTGTCGGGGGGGTGGAATGGCCTTGAATTTAGAGCTCCTTTGTGTCAAAGGAAAAATGCTGCACTAGTGTATGTGCAATATTCACTAGCCACCTTCTAGACAACACCGATAAGCTTTCTCCAAATGCATATTATAGGAGGCACAGTCCTTGCTCTCTTCCTAAGATGCTGTGTAGCCAAATACACCCCGGAAATGCAAATCTGAGAATCCTGTGAAGTGCCAACATGACAGAGGCTGTGACATGTGTCAGCCCTTGGACACTTCTGCCTGTGTTCACCTGCGGAAACTGAGGCATCAGGAATTCTCATTATCACCTCGGCACAGCCATTCCCTCTCCCCCACCCTCAGTGCAAAGCACTTTCCCTGAATATCCTGGCCTAGATTTTGCCATAAAATATCTTGGTGCTAACTTAATTTTGATGAAACAGGGTCTGTTCTTCCATAAAAAGAGCTTTAAATAAATCTCCTATGTGAATACTCAGGGTACAACAAGCAGGAAAAATCGGATTTTCAGGAGCCCTTACTGTTGTTTTTCATTAAAATTAGAAGCAAATGCTCCCATTAAACTTGAGGAACACTGCAACCAGTGCTAAGCTATTTTAAAATATCCTGTCTGTATTGACTAAAACTTACAGTCTTACTCCAAATGAAAATCTGTTCCGTGCAGGAGGCTTAAAGGAACTAGACTATGAAAAATCCATAAATTAGCTCATAGGCTAATCATCTTTTCAAAGTCCTTCTTATTTGTTTCCTTGGAAATGTAAATGCAGCCAGAAGAAAAAGTCCTCAAGCTCATGAAAGTGCTCTCTCTATAACTACATGAAAAAAATCTGAGGATTTAAGCAAACGATGAGTGCTCAGTAATAACCTCTTCAAAGTGTGCCCTGTATACTAATGTCCTTGATTGTGATAGTCAGAGGAATAATAAAATTATACTGACTAAGATTTGCTCATTCAAGTGCTGCCTGCTTGAAGCTAATTCTCTGTATGGAAGTCAAATTCAAGCCACTATAAAACTAATAAGCAGACAGTGCAGGAGTTGTTTGGAAATCTTCCCAATGTTTCTAAAATATATGGTTGATGCCTTTCTCTTGGTTTCCACAGATCTCTCTTTTTCCTGTTCAGATTGTAAATGAAGAGGATTTGGAGGAATGGAGCTTTAGTCTGCCAGATTTAATCCAGCATAAACCCTCGATTCTGCAGGGAGATACCAAGTAAGTGGGCAGAGACCACTGTGAAACAAGTTCGTGGGAACATCTGGGGGGAAATTTCTTAGAAGATCATTGTCTCACAGGATTTTAAAACGTCAAAGTATGATGAATTCCCACACAATAGACAGCACTGAGATTAATATATTCTGGTTTAAATCTATATGTCCCTTCATATTTCCACATTTCACAGAATTTATACTATAACATCTAATCTCAGGAACACTATCACAGAAGCTTTATATTTTTGTTTGGATTTTCCTACATGACAGGCAGAAATTGGGCCCATTTTAAAAATAGCAACACGTCTTCTGTTATTTTGCTAATCAGTTATATTCTCAGGTTCCCCCGTAGTTAAAGAACCTGTTGATTTTACTGAAGTAAGAGTTTTTTCCACTCAATCAGCAAAGAACAATGTTTTGAATATATGTGATTTTTAATGTTTTCAGTCCCCTCTGGTGTAAAAGCAAAACTGCAGTTCCCAGTCCTCCATCCCACCAAGACTGAGCTTTTCCTAAAGAAGCCTTCTTCTATAAAAGCATCTGTAAGTGGCTACCTCCCAACATCCCTAACCAAAACCTGACCTGAGAATTAGGCCACCCTACCACTCTAGCCAACATTATACCAAGACACTCCAAAATTGCTTCTTCAGCAAATCTTATCATATTACTTACCTCTTTTGTCAGACAAAAGGGAGCATGACCACCCACTTAGATAGTCCTAACTACATCTTCCCAGAAAGTCTAGCAGCAGTGAAATGTCCAAGCTTCCCTCTGGCAACTGAGGCTCCCAAGTCTCCTGAGCATGAAAAGGGCAAAACCCCATACTAGAAAGCACAATGTCACTTGATCTCCAAAGGGTTATTTATTGTCCACATCACGGAAACATTTTCACAGTGCATTCCCCGAAGAAATTCCCTCTTTAAGACTTCTGATGCCTTTGCTCAGCCAACTTGGAGGTCCTTGTGGACAATAAAACAAAACTACAGAGTAGCTCCTACCCATGAGCGGCTCTCGGAGAGTAAAGCTAACCTCCCTAGGCACCTTTGCCATCTCTCAAGAGGCTTTTAGGAATGTGGAGTCGCATGTACTTTTCTATTTGATGGGGAAAGAATAACAAGACATCGAATAGTCCTCTGCATTCTTACAAAGAAAGTAAGTTCAATCTGTGCATCAGGAATTTCCACCCTCTTATTCCAGTCTTTTCCACTAAAGGGTTAGCTTCAGGAAACCTGGCTGTCACCAGGGTACTTGGACTCTCATGTTGGCTTCGCTGAGAGCCCATCCTGCCCAGATGAGCTCCTGCAGCCCTGAGACAGCAGCGAGGACCATCCCGCGAACCCAGCACCTCCAGCGGAGCTGCCGCCGTGTGCCAGACCCGCTCTGAGCTCACTTCCATCCCGGCAGTGCCCACCCCAAACCAGGATGGTTCTGAAAACCTCAGACTCCTTCCACTCAGGGCCCTGACCGCTGCTTGGGAGGAGTTTCCCTGGCATGACAAGCACCCTCCCCATCCTTCAGAGACCACACGCAGCAGCAGGTGAAGAATGTCCCACCCTGAGACGGCTCCTAACCCACCGACTGTGGCAGTCATACGGGAGATGTGGCTCAGACCTCCTCTGGTAAAGAGGTGGAGGTTGTATGTCCCACACCACCAGATATTCACACCAATATCTGGGTGACGCTTTTAGAGGGAAGTTCTGATTTTGTATGTGTGCTCTGTAATGCCTTCTGACTCAGGTCCTAAGTGAGAAATAGGAGCAGGAGGAATCGTGGATCATGGAGGGGTGTAGGCACTCCTCTACTCAAAGCAAAGCAGAAGCAGAAACAGAAACAAAGCAGACATGCCTAGAAGCAGAGATGTCAGGGACTGCCAGAACTTTGTTGGTAAAAGCCTGGTGCCTGCTAGCTTTATATACCTCCTAATTTGTAGTAGATTAGTTTGTTTAATGTCTGGGCTTGCTCTTCTCAAGGGCTGAGATTTCAATGCTGAAGTTGTTCTGTGAATTCATCTTGACTATAATTAAATGGCTGGTATACTAAGAACACCATTCCAACATCTGGGAGAGTCACGTTCCAGTCCCTGCTCCAAATAGCTGTGTTTCTTTTTTTTGTTTTGTTTTTTTTTTAATGTGAAACAGGAGCTCACATCCAGAGGCATTCATAATGATTCCCAAAGTCCCAGCTGACATGGAGTTGCATGCATATCCCAGCACTCCACCACCAGCCAAAAGCAGATCTGAGCCCTGGCTTCCCACATGCCATAAATGCTTCCCAGCATTCTCATCCTCTCAGACATCAGTGGATTTTTTTCATATGGTGTTTTCTGGATCAGACAGAACCATCACAGACAAACAGGTAGAAGTATACCTACCTGGTAAATCTCATTAATGAAGAAGCATACCATGGCCTGCTTTCTCCACAGAGAAATCCAGAAATGCAAACATAGAAGTAATGAAGCAACAGAGACATTTATGGAAGAAACAGTAGTCCTCAGATACAAAAAATGAGAGATGGTTTGAGAGCTTAACTTGACAATTAGCCATTTAAATGTGCCTTTCAAGCTTATCTTCATGCTTCTAGATCATGAAAATCTTCAGTATACTTCTACCTACAGTAGCTTTCTACACTACTTATGTTTGTTTAGTAGAAGAGAAACTGGGCCTGGTGTCTTCAAACATCACCCTTGCAAGGAATGGAGCTGAGTGGAAATGAGGTCATTAAAAACTGGTAAATAAGCTATTATAACCATTAAATGTGTGGATATAAATGCATGTCGTCAGGCAGGACAATTAGTTCAAGGCATCATTATATCCTATACTTCAGACACAAATATAACACTGGATCCTGCCTGGAAAAGGTAACAAGATGAAATGGAAAGTGGCTATTGGGTTGAGGGGTACTATTCCCTAGCATATTACACAATTACCCTGTTTCCTGGCACATTATAATTAACATCACAATCTTGCACACAGGTAAATACAGGGAGATAACTTTGTGCTATACTCCTCAGGGGATTTAAAGGCATTTTTTCATAAGCATTAGATTTTGACCCTGTCAAAATGCAGTGAATTTGGAGCGACACTGAGATAAGCAGAGTGTTCAGAACTGCTCAACAACGTATTCAGAGCTCTTAATGCACTTCTGTTCTTCACAATGGATAGAGGTGAGGAGGGAGAAGTAGTAAAACTACATTGTCATAATCCCTTTTTGATTTTTCCTCAGCTCCTGGAGATACAATCTTAACAGAGTGGCAGACCAACAAGAGAGCATGTGACATCTGGGTGAAAAGTTTCTTGCACTGTGGGCTGGTAAGGAGCAGGCTAAGTTTTGAAAGCGGACTCTTTGACACAGGGTCTTGCATTTCGTCTTGCTGTCACGCTGTTACCACACCACATCACACTGTGTGACATAACCAACAAACTCTGTTGTAACGTGCCTTAGCATGTGTCATGGGAAGGCAACCTGCTGCGTGGGGCTTGTAAGGGTGCTTCAGGAAAAGGACAATCCTGCTACTTCCCCGCATTCTGAAATGTACCAGAAAGGAAGTCAAACATAAAGAGCTGCTGCCCTCCTGCCCATCCACAATCAGCTCCAAGCAGTCATCACTTGTCCCCCAGAACATGTCAGAAATTCCACAGCACATAGCAATATAATGCCGTTGAAATGGAGTAACGTCCCATGAAGAAAGAGGCCGCCTGTTGAAACCTACTATTTCATATTCAAGTAGGAGGTGGTATGATAGAGCTCACCACAGCAGTCCTGGCGGTGCTCCTCAGGGAGGACAAGAAAACTTTTTAGCGCTGACTCAAGGCATTTAAATATTGTCTTCCACTGAAGTTTGCTGCACTAATCCTCTTCGCACCTTGCCTTCTTCACAGCAGTGCTATCGGTTGGAAAGCGGAACCAAGTAACTACTCAGAACCTGAGAACTTTACCCTTTCATTTTTGCTACATTCCCCAGAAATTTCCAGTTGCCTCACTTTGTGGATGTCCCCACAGATGACATTTAAACAAGGCACTCTCCTGATTTATCTTGTCCCTGGGGGATTTCCAACCCATGTGGACTGTGTCTGTGGATAATGAAATACATTGTGATACCTCAAACTAAACACATTAAACTAAATTACTGTCTCTCGTGTTCTTTCTCACTTTGTAAACTAGTAAATATGTATCATTGTTCTATCTTCAATACCACAGAATCACCTTTAAATTCAGAGATATAAATTCTGTCCCACAGCTCAATAAGGTTCTTTTTATATTCACCACGCAGGTCTTTCACCTCTAGGTGCTGGCTCAGCCAAATGGTAAGACATTCCCTTGCACCTTAGCACAAGGGTGGATTTCATCCAGAAAGAAAATTTTGCTTTTCCAGTGAACAGAATTTAACTGTGAGCCACGTAAGCAAAGAGTCAAATTATTTCTTTTCTCAACACCCCCCCAAAACATTTTTTTGTCAACATGAGGTATTGGGAAGAGAACATCACTCTGTGCAACGTTAGGTACAGACCCCTCTGGTACCCACTTATGCCACCAAAAGCATCATAGTGCACAGGTGAGAGCATCTGTAACACACTCATTGCAGAAGAACAGAATATTCACGTCTTTAAATGTTTCTAGTTTAGGGTGAAAAACTAGAGCAAACAAGATACAGGTCACATTCTCTGACCCAACCTGCATTGCGATGCACTGAGCTCCAACTCACAGGGCCTTGTTCCTTCACTCCCTGGCTGAATTTCCTCAGTAGACCCTACAGCATGACCATGACAGATCTGTTGGCAACCTGCCTGTGTCTCTGCCTCCAGCAGCACACAGGGGCCACGCGAAGCCAACAAACCCCTGGGTCCTTTCATCAAGTGCTGAGAGTCCTTCAGTGCATCGAGGCAGGAATTTCTCTGCGTGCAGGAAGCAGTGTGAGCAGTGTGAGCTCAGTGCAGTGGCATGGGGAGGAGAGCAGCTCACCCCTGTGTGTGTAGCAGTCGCTGAAGTGAGTGGCTGCGGGCACTGGGAGTAGTGAGAGCTGGGATGTGCAGAACTATCTCTGTGACAGAAGCAGATTGGATTGCAGCACGGGTTACTGCTCACATATTGCAGGGAGAAAGGGCGGTGTTCATGTTTCCAGGGACAAATGGAGAGGACCACCGCCCCAGCTCTATAACCAGACACCTTCAGGAGGCCCAGGATGCTGCAGCCGTGGACAGTAATGAAGGAGAGGGGTGCTGTGGGCTGAGGCTTGGAGGGAGCAGGACTGACATTGCTGCTGGGCCAAAGGCCTGACAGTGGTGGAGTGTTATAAATGAAATAGCCAAATTTTAATAATAAGGATTTATTATTAAAATCATTGCAAATATTTAATAAGCCACGATAATAAATTTGGGCAGCACCGAGCCCGGGGGTCGATACGGGGTGTCCTACCAGGAACCAGCGTAAGGCTCAGACCCTGATAGTTCACCACCATAGGGAGATTTGGGTACAATTTTATACTGTTACAAGCAAAGGTAGGTACAATAGGTTTTTTGAGTTTAAGTGTTTTCCCTATACAAATTCATAGCTTGGGGATCACATGAATGCTTGGAACAGTCTTTTGGTGAATTGGAGGGGAAGCTGATCATATCTCTGGGATGATGGGGTCCAGGTGTCTTTTTTGTCCATAGGCTCTGTGTTCAGAAGTTCGTTTCTGTCCATGAATGTCAATAAGATGATACTTTAGTTTTCCAGGAACGTTTCTTCTGTGATGTGGTGAAGCTTTCGTTGCTGATGGGCAGACGCCAGCTCTGATGGTCCAGGAACCTCTTCTTTTCAGAATTCAGGAAGAGCTCCTCATCGCTGGAGAGCAGTCGTTGTTCTCGGAGATGTTTGTCTATTTACATCTGTATGTGAGCTGTTGCTGGTGGACAAAGCCTTTTCTGCTCGATTAATTTTCTATTTAGTTGCAAAGATGGGTGCCCCTGCCCCTTCCTTTTCATTAACATGAGTTACTATATTTTATATGCTACAACTATTACAAATCATTCTATAATACTATATTCTACAGCTAACACGAATTATCCATAATATTTATCACATGGAGGGACTCAACAGTCAACATCCTTCTTAGCTTTGAGGCTGCAATATGGGCCAGATGCTGCTGCCACCACAGCCACAGACCTGAGGCAAGGCTGCGATGGTGGCTGGCTCTTGGCCCACGGACTTGACAGGGCCCTGTGCTGGTGGCAGGTGTGGGATGCTGACACAGCCACTGCAGCCAAGCAGCCATCTGCCCTCAGGAGCAGGACTGGGACCAGCACCTGCAGAAAATGAAATCTCCAGCTGCTGGCAGGAGGCCTGCCCTCCTTGTGCTGCGATCTTGTCGGATCACCTCAGAGAAAATGGCTGAGTGCCTTGGCCAGCGCCCGGGCGGGACAGCAAAGAGCAAGTGCAGGTGACTCAGGTTTCCTCTCCAGCAGTGCCCGCCCCGTGCTGCAGCAGCACCCACCCACCCCAGCCATGGGCACCACTGCGCTCCACCCCACAGGGACCCCGTGACAACATTTGTAAGGTTTTAGTGCCTGCAAACCATCCCAGCTCCATCCCCTCTCAGCTGTTACAGGAGCTTCTGAGAGCCACAGACTCCCATCTACCCCAGGCGTGCCAGGCTTCATGCAGCCCCTCTCAGCCCTACTTTACCCCTCAAACTGTGGTTTCACTGTGCGGTTTTGGTGAATGAAATGGGAGCAGATTGCTTTTAATTACACCGCTAAGTTTTGTTTTCCACAGTTTTGTCCATGTGTAGCTCCGACTGCAAATCCCCAGTTCCTACAGGGTCCAGGCTGCTATAATTAGTATTAGGTAAGATAAGATAAAGGATAGATGGCTAGCCAATTTATTAGAGATCCAAGAAGGAGTGTACCCTGAATGTTGAGGCAACATGACAGTTAAGGTCTATCATTTCTCACAACTTCACCATCTCTAGTATCTTGAGGATTCATTAAAGCAACAATTGCATCAAACTCATTCACTGGGAATTTGAGATGCTCATCTCTAAAAGCACTGAAACAACATTCATGTTTTTCCATCCTATTTCTCAGCAGCCTTTATATACCAATTGGCCAGCTTTCAGAGGCAACAAGGCATAGGGGAAAGGATTGCAGAGAAGGTTTACAACCTTTGTTTTCAAGGAAATTAAAAATCTTGGGGTTTCTTCAAAATTATAGAAATTAAAATGATTAAAGAAAATGTGCAGATAATTGGAGGGGAGCAGAACTCTCACAGCTGGAGAAATTTTATTAAAGCAGATCATATCAGACACTATAACAATACATATCAATGATCAGAGAGTCCCACATGTCCAGCCCTCTAAGCCACAAGCCCATGTTTTGCTCACTGCATGTCCACTGCTTTGAGACTAGTACAGTTACATATTATAGTAAACAGACATGTGCACCTCTATTACATTGTTGTTATCATATTTCTATCTCATACCTAGATTTAAAATATTTTGTGTTCCCTGTGTGTATGCTTGTTCTTAAAAGCAGTACATTTTACTACATTGCTATACAGTGTTTTTACAAATAGAAGCAGTATTAGTAATAGAGTATCCTATGCCAATTTACATTCAAGCATCTTTTGCTTCTGGCTGAAAAAGCATGTTTGCAATGACTTCACAACCTCCTAAACTCTAACTACAGCTATACATCCTCTGTGAAAATATAAAAACAATTTGTCATGACTCATGCGCAACTCTCTCTGTTAATCCTAATAATAGGGTTAGGAGAAGCAATTTGCAACCTACTTTAACTTTTAGATTTAAGGATCTTCAAAGTGTGTCCTTCTGCTGCTCTTCAGCACAAGGGCAAATGGATAGTGAAAGAGGAGCAGCGCACTTGGCCATCCAAAGCCAGAAGTGCCAGATGAAAACAGGAAACCAATCCAGTCTAAGAGCAGCAGCAAGCTGTAAATATGCATCTCATTGGAAACAGGTTCTCAGTCTGCAGTGTTCTGAGCATACACCCTTATGCTTCACAAATGCCTGGAGGAGGACAGCAAGCTATAAAACCAACTGCAAGCAATCTCATCATCCAAGCTATGGTCTGGCAGTCATCTAAATGGCTCAAGAATGACATTCCTTTGTCCCTTGCCACTGAGTCACTGATTCCCACATCTTAGCTGGGGAATGGAGACACAGTCTCTTCTGACCCTGTGTTTTATGGCTCCCTGACCCCATTAATGCCTGCACAACCCTTAGCAGTAATAGAGAAGGGACCAAGCATAGCCTTTGCATGACAGTGAGTCTCTCATCCGTCCCTGTACCTGTGTGCCCCAACTAATGTCATTTCTGCCTCCCAGTCCCCATCATTTACCAGCCTCATGCCTGCTTCTTGCTGCAGAAGCAAGCCTCCCTGGCTGGAGCCCGTCTCCGTAACGCACTGCAGTCATCAAATTGCCGTGATGCATCCTGCCAGTGCAGACAGCACGGAGACTGCAGCACGGTCAGTCAGGGTAATGTAATGCGGCCACAGGGCCGAGAGGCACAAGAGGAGCCGGGACTGGAAGCACAGGAAGCCTTCTTCATGAGGCATTGGAGATACTCATGCGGCCACACTGATTAATGCCACCTCTCCCAAAATGAAATATGCCTTCTCAAGGTCAGCACATGAATGAAGAAGCACACCAGGCTAAAACTCCCAGCTTGTTCATATTGAAAGAAAGAAGAAAGGAGTGCAGAGCAGAAGAAAGCAAGCAGGAATAGCAATAAAGATTATAGAGGAACTTAATCGGGATTACTGCCTGTCATATAGTAAAGAAGGTAGCTTTTTCTCTCCCTTTTCCTCTTTTAATTCTTTCTAAATAAACAGCTTAGGCTGATGATTCTGCAGATGGGCACTGAACAATGAGCCACTCTCAGTTCAGGAAGAAGTTTCCATTACAGTTGGCAAGGCATGCAGATGGAAGAAAGTTCAAAAGCCACTACAGGAAAATTGGACAAACAGTACAAGGCATAGAGAAGTTGCCTCAAATAGGGACCTCTAAGGGTTTTAGCTGACCTTGAAGGCAAGTGGAAGGCACTTAAATAATGTGCAGATGAGGAAGGAAAGGAGCAATACAGCACGTGAGGATTTGAACAGGTTTTTGCCTCTAGACTCCTGGTAGGGAGGTTTTTAATGGTCTGTGGGGGTGAGGTTTTTGCAGGAAATCCAAGGACGCTACAGGAATTGATAATTGCTTGCAGGAGATTTGCTTCAGTGAATGCTGTGGTTTCATTACACCTCTGTAGAATCAGGCCCCATCATGTTTGTGAGTGACACCAGCTCACGGCGCTGTCTAAAGGCAGTGGTTATTATTAGCATCCATACACCATGGATGTACAAGCTTTAACCACTCAGGCCCAGCCTTTGGGAAGAAACAGCCTGTGTTTAGCTGTGTGCATTTGCAATGATTCATGAGATTGTCTGCAATCGCTGTAAAAATAGTACTTACGCAACTCAGGAGCTACTACTGAAATCCTGACATTATTGGGTCTTCCCCTCTTAGTCACACTCATTTCAATTAATTTCCATGCCACCAAGAGAACTTCATGCAGAAAAGGCATAAACCTGAAAGAGGAACTGGGGGAGTTAGGAAATGCAGCAAAAGGGGATGATCATTTCTTTGCAATTGTGATGAGGAAAGATTGCAGCTGTTATTCCCCTGTAGAAGTGAAATGTGCAAACTCAACGAAAAAAGGGAGACAAATCTGTAGAGAGTGTTTTTCCTTTTTTTTTTTTTTTTTTTTGCCAAGCTGATGTTTTTCTTTACTTTTAAACTGAGCAGCTAAGACAAGGCTAGGAAGTATAAAGGAATTTGTGTTTTCCATCCATTTTTTTCCACTCAGCACCTACTAGTGCTGTCCAATCCCTTCTCCACTTCCACCTGAGCCCAGCTCTGCACTTCTTGGTGCTTTCACAACCTAGGGTGTGCCATCTCAGCAGTACCCTGGTGTGGATCACTTGAAGGATGGCTCAGAGCACACATAAGCACATTAGGTTTATCCCAGTCATTCATAAGGAACCTGCCAGATCTCATCCATTGAGCTGTGGTTCACACCTGGGACACTTGTCCCGCACAGCTTGGGGATTTTCCCAGCCCAGACCTTATGTGTCCACCACAAAACCACAAACAGACAGAGAACAGAAAAGGGCTCCTTATAATGTTTATGGCTACTCTTAAAAATCTTTCAAAAGTAGAACCTGATGATAAGCCCCTTTCCTATACTGGCAAAATAACCACAACTGCTGATAATCCTTTAAACCCATGGGCATTTGGTGCAGGAGCAGCTCCCTACTGTGAAGAGCACACAGGGGTAGCCACAGGCCCAAGCCACCAGGACAAGGGCACCTTTGGCACAAGAACTCTGTGAATTCCTGTTTGCTCCCACATTAACTGAAGACTGGGCTGTTACATATGCACGTAATTACACTGGTGTGAAAGTTCAGCCTCAGCACTACAGACTGGACTGGATTTGTTCTTGGTTTCTTTTACAAGACATCTGAAATCCAGCTGGAAATTATAGAGCTCTGCGCATTTGGCCCACTGGAAAACAAGGCTTTTGGACTGCCCTCTCTCAAAATGCCCGTTGATTGACTCTGGGGCAGAATATAATTTGTGTGTGAACAAGGCCTAGATCAAGGCCTTCAGAAAGTTCTTGCCAGAAAGTTTGTCATGGACAGTGAAGGAAACCCAAATGACAAACTGCTTTAGGGAAATCCAATCTCAGGGGATACTCCACAACGCCACAATTACAGCAAGGCAGGGGTGCAAAACAGAATTGAAAAAGAAGCAGATGTACCTGGGCCTACTCATACAATAAAATGCAGCGCATAAACCAAATTTATGTCCCTTACCACAGTAGGAGACTAATATAATAATCTAATACAATAATCTAATGTCTGCTTGAGTGTCACTGTGGTACTACTGAGGCTTCCAGAGCATTTCTTCACTTTCTCACTCTGGGATTCCTCCTAATTCTTCATCTTGGCATGGAAATGGGATTTCAGAACTCAAGGTGCCCAACACAAGCAAAAGTAGTGTCAGCTTCCTAATAGGTTAAATAAAACTTATACCTCACCAAGCCAAAATTTTACTCTTCAGGGCTACATGGCAGAGGATGCAAAGAAACATGTGGGGTTTTAGGAAAATAAGAACATAGCAATCTAGCATATACACAAGACACTGAAAGATCCCTTAGTTGTACCCTGAGCTCTTCAACCTGTTAGACCTGCAGGTGTTGTGAAAAGAAACATTTAAACAGAGAGACACAGTCAGGACAGAGCTCTGACTTGAGCTCTGAAAGATTTTTAGGGCCATCACATCAGGTTGGGTACCTTTTATATGAGCTGTGTTTCAAAAACATTTTACAAGATTAGATCACAGCCTCTCAGAATACTTGATCAGACAGCAGTGTAAAAAGCATAGCCCCTGAAACCTGCTCAAACAATGAGCAACAGCAGAGATGTGCAAGAGGTAGATAGGACACAGAGAAAAAAAGCTCTTCTCCAGTGTTTCCTGTCCTTTCTAGCAGTGTGATGCTAGTTAAGGACATTGGTGTAATCTAGCTCCAAAATGCTGATTTCCAAAACGCTCTCCACAAAGACAAGAAATGTAGCAGGTCAATGTTCTTGTTACTCATCTCTCTCCTGATACTGAGACAGAGACATGCCCTTCGGAGAGACATCCCCTGTACTGATTCTGTCAGGCCTCTAAAGCAAACAGAGGTGATGATTTACATACAGACAGTTTTCTAGTGGAAAATTGCTCTTTTTTGTAGAGCAGAGAGCAGCCTTCCATAGGTAATTAATGATCTGTGTTATGTAGTCAGCCAGCACTCAATGCAGTGGTGCCATACACACCATTCAGATGTGGCACAACCATTCAGAGGTCATGTTTTTCTGTCCCAAAACTGGACTTCTGCAAGCAAGGCCCCTCATTAAAAAAAAAAAAAAAAAAAGGCTCAGGATTGCAGAAGAAAAAGAGAAGACCATGAAGAAGAACAGGAAGGATGACAGGGAACGATACAGATTAAGAAACATCTGGACAGTTTACTGTGAAAATATTCCCACATGTGAGACAGTAAAGTAACAAAAAGGGTAAATCTCACTTGTGCTCCACCTTCTTCTCTGTATAATAGCCTGACTGAGGTCTCTCTTGTCCAGAGTTCAATCATGGACACCTAGTTCATGACAATCAAAAAGCCGAAGTATCCAGAAATAATCAAAACCTGAAGTAGCAGAAGAAAGTATAAGATACTGGATTTTCTCTGCACACAGGTAAGCTTAGGTAGGGAGCAGACATTCATTGAAGCATCCATTGCCCCACATGTAGGGACTCATCTTAATGCCAAGTACTTCCTTTCCAGTCTGTTCCCAAGAAGGGAGGTCCCACTGATTCAACATTCAGAAGCAAGCATGGAATTTCCATGTGGTTTGGGTCCTTGTTGCATGAGCTTCTTTCTTGAAAACTCATAGTCAGAAAGCTTTCTCCTGAAATCCATCTTCATATACCCTTTCTCTAACTGTCTGCTGTCCTCCCATGCTGCATATTTTCCCTTGGCTAGAGGAGCTAAAAAACTGTGTTTTCCCACCAACCATATTAGCTTTCCTTTAAAGCTGCAGTTGTCACTCTCACCAAGCCCCACAGGCATGGGGAGCTCAGGGCAGGGGGAAGGAGAGCTGAGGTGTTCATGGCACAGCAGTGAGCAGTACTGCTGGGAACCACACTGTACTGGAGAGCCCTAATGAAACACATTGGCACCAGGATAAACCATTGTCTCTCTGATTACAAAATGGCTGTGTTGAAATGACTGCCAGGCCCTGCTGAAACACCAAGCTCTTATATACCACTTGTCAGCCATCATTTTCAAAGCGCTTTCAGAGGGTGGGAAATGATTTATGCAAGGTCACTGAATAGAAGCAAAATTAAACCCCTCTGTGTCTGAGTCATCTGCCAGCATCCTAACCACTGAGATACTCCAGGAAACCCTGGTTTCTTTGTCATGTTAGCCATCTACAGCACAGGATATAGCAACAGCGACAGCTATACAGCTAGGATATCCCAAGAGCTGTCAGGACAGATTTAGTGGTGCATCTCTGAAGCACTACATGTGAGAAACAGATCTTCTTCTCATATGCAGCAAAGTAATGCAAATCACAGCATATTTTTTCTCTGAAATCTATGAGACAGAGGTTCTCAGTAAGGCCACACTAGTATCACATTTATGCCTAAATTCGTCAAAGCAGGAAACGTATAATTTGTGAGGTAGAAGAAAAACTGCAAACTCTACAGTTCCATGCAGTTAATGATCCTTCTATGACCTTTCAGTTTTGCACCTTATCTTTTATTTAAACTATTTATTTAGTGACAAAGGGTTTTATATGAAGCATACACTTGTATCCCTTTTCTTAAAGCATTTCAAGATTAAAGTGAGATGTTTTGGTAAGGAAGTTCGAGGAAGAGACAATGATTTTCTCTAAGCAGTTTTACGGAGTTAAGCAGGGATTCTACACAGTAAGGCACATTGAAGCTGGGGAATAAGGCTGAAGTTTTGGGCTCACCAAGTAATGTCCAGTTAGCCATATCCTCACTCAGCTTTTGGTACTTTGCCTGGCTGGGGAAATGGTTATCTCTGCTCCTTGTACTGTGAATGGAAAGAGGTAACAATGCCAAATTACAACCTAAACTCAGAGGCAGAGCTATGGGGAATATGTCTATCAACGATAGGAACACTCACAAATTATACGTTT
>VYZR01019274.1:16065-29604 GCA_013400675.1 Oxylabes madagascariensis | reverse complement strand
AGTAGCCCTCATTTCTTGTTGCCAGAGAAGAATGAACCACCACTTGTCAAATCAAAGATGTAGATAGAAAATTTCTCTTTCCATCTGTCAGCCTGATGCATTTCATAAAGGTTGAATAATATTTTTAAAAACTCTTATTGGTGTTTGCCTTTTTTTTTCCAGGTCACATACTTCAGCTTGACAAGTTTCCTTGTGTTTGATTTTGAATGGAAATATAACTGTGTAGTCAAATTCAAAATGGTTTATCTGCACACATTAACAATGACTTAAAATGTGCTCTTCCCTTAATGATGAGGCACACTGAAGCTTGAAACCTGTATACCTTTATAGTTTACCTCCTGTTTACAAGCTTTGAGAATAAAGTCTCATGTTTAGTTATAGACACATTTATTGCTAGAGCACTGCAAGTGGACACAGTGCTAAGAAAGCACTTCTGTCTCAACAGAAACACTTTCTTAAAAATCAGACTGGACTCAAGTACACCAGCATATTACCTACTCAAAGAAAACTAGATCTTATACCCAATGAAGGGAGAAAAGAACAGGTACAACTAGAGAGCAAGACTAGTAGAGTATATATCGAAGCAGATAGAGACAAAGACCAGTGCAGAGTTACCTATAGTCTGATTGTGAAGCAGCAGCTTGGACGAGACAATGAAAGATGCAGAAACAGGCCACTGGAGGGAAAGCAGAAGAAAAGATGTACTAACAGCTAGTCTTTGACAGAATAAATGGACTGGAAGAAAACAGAATGTATGGAAAAAAGAAGTGACCACAATGAAGAGCCAGAAAGAATACCAGTTTGAGACTTTGGATGAAAGGATGAGTTTCAAAGGTCTCTTTCCCTTATGGGAAAATATCCAACTTAATATTGGCAATTTCTTCCCACGTAAATGATCTCTTTTGAAAGAATAACCATTACTAGTTATGCATTACAAAATATAATTGTTGAAACATAAAACTTTCAGCCCATTATAGTTATGTGTGTTTTGTCATGATTTTAAAGAGGAAACTGAAACACTAATATGCTGGCTGACTTTGAATTATAATGTCAATTAGACAAAGCAGACAGCTAAACTCCATCTCTATAAATGTGACTACAGGAGAGAATGAATTCTCTGCTGGTATTTAAGATAAAATTCGGAGAACTACTAGGCTGACCCAGCTAGTATTCACTGTACTCTTTATTGCACAAAGGAAAAATACTTGCAGGTTCTTCAAACTGTGAACAAAATGAGCAAATCTGGGACAAATTAGCCAACTAAATCATTAAAACAAATCATCAAATTGAATCCCATCTGCTTGCACTGCATAGATGGAAATAAAAAGAGCAACTCTGCCATCAATTTTTCTTGGGTTCCAAATAAGTCCAGAGAGTCCTATACTGAGTCAAACAAAAACAAATGCATAGTTTTTATAAATAGTTAGTGGTGCGCATTTAGCACTTTGTGGGCCCTATGAAATGCATTCACAGCAGTACTCATTCAAGTGTTTTAATTACTGTAATATCTGCTGTAGCAGTAGTCATATAGTAGCATTTTGAATTTAACCTACGGGTACAGCTTCAGGAACAGCCCTGATTATCTGGGCTTTGCAGCTTTTGTCAAAAGTCCTTGAAAATTTACACAACATTTTTCCACAAATCTTTTTTAAAAAGTGAAATAAAATGGGAAAATATGTGAATTCTTCAGACTATGAAGGCTAAAGAAAAGCTAAATCATTACAGCAGAATAAAACAAATGTCATTTTGAGTCAGGAGTAACTAACGTGGGGACTCTATGCCCAATACCTGAGTTACATACATCTAAAAAGATTCCACTTGCTCTTAATTAAGTCAGGGATTACCTAACTTGTGGGAAGAGATGGAATAAAATGGAGTTGCAGGCTGTGGGACGTACCTGCAGAATGCCATGGCAGGCAGCGCAGAGAGGCTTGTCTCTGCCTGACCCTGGGGGAGGAGGTTCCATGGGGCAGAGCCCTATGGAGAGGAGCCTGCCAGAAGCTGACAGATGGGTGAACAGCCCGTGATCACTCCACAGAAGGACATTTAGAACGCATGTTGCTGATGTGGCAACATGGGATAGGTCACGTAGTAAGCATTACCATATAGGGAAATCCTGTGCCTTGAAATAGTGTATAAAACCAGCTCGTTTCTTTTAAATAAACGATTCAGATTCCCTGATGGTCTGGGTTCCTGTCACGGTCACTCACACTAACTAGTGCTACTTTACAAACAATAATCCTGAGTTTGATACCATGCACTACATCCAGAATCCTCTTCAAAATTAGGATACCTGTTCTTTAATGTGTAAAAAAATCTGAGGACTTGCAATACTTACAAAATTTTTTCAGGTTTCTAAAAGTGCAGCCAACTGGTTGTCTTGTTTTGATCATCTCGATACAGTTGAAGTGGTTTGTTACTGCCCACATCATACTTCTGAGACCTTACCCCTTTCTACAGCTAAACATCCCTGGAAGCGTCGAAACCTTTGCACGCTCAGCTTTTTCTGCTAACTACAAGACATATCTGAAGAAGGACGTGCTGGCAAATAGGAATTATCACTCATGCATAGAATTAATAAACAGATTTTCAAAAAAGAAAATGCAGGGAAAATTAGAGGTTACTCTCCCTATTTTCTAAGACTGATCCTAGGATAGAGCTCCTAAGATCTGGAAGTCCAGATAGTAAACAGATTAGTTTTGACAGCCTTTATCTTTACTCCTTTCTAAATCTGTCACCTTTCAAAAAAACTGAGGAATGTTGCAATTAAGCCAGTCAGCATGTTTGTGGCAGGAAGAACGTTTCAACTTAATATAATTTAGGCAGAGGAGATTTCAGTACAAAATCACATTTCCTTTCCAACCTAGCCCAAAAGAGCTACTATAACAGTACTGCAGTACCTTTGTTTAATCAAACATTAATATTCACAACTTAAAATTTTCCTCTATTCATGTAATCATTGATATTTTTCCCATAACACTTACTACTCTTTTATATACTCATTAGTTTTACAGTGCTATTTCATCTGCTGTACTTCTGAGATATTCCTATTTTTCAATTAGTTTCCCTTTTCTTTTTCTTATTTAATTTTAGAACTTGCTGCAGAGTATAAAATGCAGAATGAGTACAGGGCACAACAATGTCCATGAAAAAGAAATAAAATTAAATGGAAACAATAATATATTACCTTAAAAAAAGATATCATTGCTTATTCACCAGTGCTTTGTCATAGAAACAACACTAAAAATGGTAATGTTATCCATGTGATCAATAGAATAGACCCGTAAAAGCAGTTATATTAGATATACACCAAAAGATATTAAAAAAATAGTGCACTGAAAATTCTGGGAATATTAAAACACTCACTGGCAACAGCCCAACTTGCTTGTTCAGGCAATAAAAACAACTGGAGATGAATTCTTGAGTTGCAAGGAAAGGGAACAAAACCCCCTATTGATGATTTTTATTTATCATTTAGTGATATTCCACCATAGTAACCAAAAGACAGCTATAGACTACACAGACAGAAATACTTGATATTCAAAAAGCATCAGCTCAGTTTCAAATATGCATAATTTTTAAGTGAAGCTCTATTATTATAGAAAGTTGAAGGAACAGAACACAAATTTTTTGGGTCTTGTATTTGACAATCCAGTTTCTAAGTAGTGTGTCTAGACTTGGGATTCTGTAGATGTCTGGCAATAACTCAGTCACTACATTGTTAAGCACAAACATTCAACTAGAAGCATCTCATTGCTGAAATCACAACAGCTGCCAGAAAACAGGTCAAGAAGAGGAAAAGTGGAGCAGGGAACAAGGTGCTATAGCCAGCCTATTCTCTAGGAATAAGGTGAAGGCAAGCGAGGAGAGAATCTAGCTACATAGTGAGCTTGCTTTGTCATCCAGATGATCTCCACTTTATTCCTGAGCTCCTGTATAGAGAGATCTTCATACAGGAGGAAACATAGGTGTGGTTGAACTGATGGATTTCCTCAATTCCACCTCCCTTCAAGCAGCAGAGATGAAAAAACCACCAGACCTTTCTGAGTTGATACGAACGCTCAACACAGTCTTTCTTCTCCAGGGGAGGCTTGTCCTGAACAACATGAATATAAGCCATTCCACGTCAGCCACCCCTGAGGCTTGTTCACTCCCTGGTGCCTTCACAAAGGCAGCTTTTTTACCTGTCTATGAAAGAGAGAGTGCATGATTTAACATCTGTCTTTAGGAGTTTCATTTATTAGATCAATTTTCTAAGTTCAAACTCCAGTGAAGAATGTTATAACCAGGGATGTGAAATCGATGAAAGCACATAAGTTTGTCAGGGTTTTGCTTAATTACAGCCATATAGTTTTGCAATTTGCTGAATTAAGCTCTAGCTGATTTACAGTCCACCCCATTTTCTTGGGTATTTTTTACTTTGGTATACATTAATTATACCAAAAGACATTTGGATCAACAAGAAAATGTCCACTCAATAACTACCTGAGTTTTCTGCCTGTAATTCAAAATTTGCTATTGCTAGGAACCTGTCATTTTTTTCAGATATTTGTATAATTTATCAATGAAAAAATATTTTTCTTGCATGTCAAATCAGATATTATCTTGATACCAAATGGTCTACTTTTTGCTTAAGCAATCTTCTGAAGCTTTGACATTGCTACTAATGCAAGGCACCAGATCTTACTTAACTATCCTCAGCAGATGTAATTAAGTACTTCCAAATGTTTTGCTTAATTGCATTCCTTAATGTTCTGAGTGATGTTTTGCACTTTTCCTTCAGTTACGAATTGCATTTATAGCTTCCAGTAATCCCATTTATCATTGCAATTTGCTTAGCTTGAAATGTGCTACATTAATTAGTTCTTTTCTAGTCTTTTGAAAGAAATGTCAGGAGATCATTAATTTTATATGGGCAATTTATTATTGCTTAAGAGAATTACATATTGCGGTCTGCTTCTTTTAGAAACTGTTTAGTTTCTTTTTAGAAACTTCTTTCAGTATTTCCCTGTATAAAAATTATCTTACATGATCACCTTTCATAAACCCTCCCTAGTGAGTATAATTGTAAATTTTATGGTTATAAAAGGCTCCCAAGCATTCAGCAACCATTCCAAACAAATAGAATTAGGAATGTTTTTTTTCTAAACTGTTATTCTAAAATGAGTTCACAAAGCTGTATATATCATATGAATAAGTAATTTCCATGATTTATTAGTATGTAATATGGTAATGATGAAGGTACACCATCTAAAGAAACACAGGGAACCAATAATGGAATTGTTCTTTTTACAGTTATTAATCTGTAGAAGAGAAGATTGATTATTTTCTTTCTTGAAATAAAACAAGAATACAAATCTGGTTCTGCATTCTCTTGGGTTTTAGCATTGTGTCCTGGTATAAGAGTTTACCACTTGTTCACATGCTTGATTTCAAACACATCAGTTGTCACATTGAGCTTAGTGCCTTTAAGCACAGGAGTGAGTAAGTCTTAGCAAGATCACAGTGTTATCCACAACATGTTGACTCTGATCCAGGGGAATTTCTGAAGCCATCTGTTCCCCTCCTGAAGAGGAGATGAGAAAGATAAAGTATTTTAAAAACCCTAGGAAAAATTCAACTCCTGAATCTACTGACATTCATACTACTATAATTCAAAAGGAGATCTAGTAAATGGTGGAATGATGTGAATATTAAACTTGAAAATCAAGGTGGCAATTAGATATGAATAGTATTACCTGTCTCAGGAAGATTAACAGAGGCATGGCTTTCAGCTTACACTGTAAATTTGAAGTGAGAGGGGTTTCAACTGTTTGGGAAATTAGCAGAGCATGAATTCATGCTTCTCATAATAGAAAAGGCACACATTCCCTTCTAAAATGCCTGTTTAGATGCCCTTGATCATGTTCTGAGACAGTTAATTGACTAGTTTCTGTTTTATCAATCAATTCCAAAAGGAAACATACTTTTCCAAGAGTTTTTCTGTTTGCTTGTTGGTTTTCTGGTTTTGTTATTGTTTTTGGTAGGTGAGTTTTTGTTTTGTTTTGTTTTTTGGAGGGGTTTTTGTATTGTTTTTTGTTGCCTTTTTTGTTTTGTTTTGTTTTGGATTTTTAATATGAAAACAAATTAACACAGCTTTAAGTGTCAATAAATACATCTTTGTTTTTTTTACTTGTTTTTGCTAATATAATAAATAAAACTTGGTTGTTTGCCTATAAGAGAAAGCAGAAACTATAAAGAAGAAACTGTTTAAAAAAAAAAAAGATTGACCCTATTATAAACCTTTTGAATTATTATTTGAAACACAATGACATTACAGTACATAAATTACTTCTAAATGAGCCACCAGGGAAAGAGCATTTTTTTTTGCAAGAAATGTTATGATTCAGTTTATATACTTTAGCTTTCACACCCTAGAAGTAGGGCAGCTAATAACTTCCCATAAAGAAATAATTTCTTGTGAAAAGAATAACATATTATGAAAATAAATTATTCTTGTAAAAAACATACATTTTAAAGGTATATTTCAAGTTTAGAAGTTATCTGTAAGTTTGTTATCCTTTTTAAGTCTAAGTAGTACTGTGGAGTTCATTCATCCTGGACTCATTAATGAGAAAATCAGTATTTACCATCTTTAAGAATCTTAAACTCTTTCTTCACCTTGATAGGCAATGGGACTGTATTATACATTTTGTGGATCAGAAGGAGTCTTTCTGAGTTGATCTTAGTTTTGCAATATGAGTGTTGTCACATTGGGACAAAACTTGAAGTTACAATATACAAATTATACAGTTTGGGATATGATGGATTTACTCGATTTCACTTTAGCTGGTATTAAAGAAAACCAATTTTTTTGAGACATCAATTATTGAAATATAAATATGAATATAAAACTTCATTGTGATCTATACATGATTGTTCAAATAACAACTTAAATTCTGGATTGCACTGAAAACTGTCTCCACTAACTTATTCATGTCTCCTTTGCTTTATAAAGAACAAAATCCCCAGTAACATTTGACTGGAATTCTTAAGAAGTAAGCCTGGAATGCAAGGAAAACAAGGAAAATACTATGAAAGAGATTCTGAGTGGGAAAGAAAATTTGTCTTCATATAAGAAACAGAGCAAAGGATTAAGGAATTAATCAAATACCAGAGTATGATGAAATAATAACTCAACACAGAGTCCCTGGTGCTAGCCCCCAGGTTTCCTTATTTATAAAAGTAGAAACTTGCTTAGATTAGGGCAGACTTATTTAGTTCTTACCTTGCATTTCCTTTTCAGGCTATTACTCTCTGAAACGTAGTGCCCTTGTAGGCTCCTCATCTTTTTCCTGTGAGATACAGAGAGAAGCAGCAGGCTAAGCAACAATAGGACATTCCAATTACTACTCTATATACAGTATCTAGCAATAATAGAATATTATTATGCTTTTCTTTCTATCTATTTTAAGAATGGATAAGATCGGCATCTCTGCAGAGGGTTTCCAAGCAGATAGATTTTTTCCAGAGTAGAGTTAAGAACTACATGGCCTCCTGGGGGCCCTTTCTAAACTTGAACTTTTATGATTATATCAACCCTATGAAGACCTATAGATTGTGCCTTGTTCAAAGTGGAATATTCTCTCATCAGTTGGACAATGCTTGGGTAATAGCTTCAATTATAGATACCTTTTTATATTAATATACCCAGAACTCTTCTTGACCTTTAGATACTTTGCCATTATCCCCTCTGGAATGAGAAACAGTTCTACATCCTTCTGCCTCAGCAGCATGCCATTACCATTTGAAGTTTCTCACAGAAAAAATTAACAGAAATTTAAGGAAAGAAAGTCATCAACATGTATTTTGCCGTGATTTACAGCTACCATTGCAATACGTATGTGTTTTAACTGGAACACATAAAATTGAGGTTATAGAAATCCTTCTAGTCAAGAAAATTACTGATTACTGGTGTTTCTGGTATATGCAGATTGTTCAAGATTAAAGGCTTTGCAGTCATATTACTGGCTAATCTTGATTCTTTTTATGCTTAAAGCTGTACATATGGAACTGAAATTGCAATTATCAGTATTTATAAACCACAGTCTTCAATAAAATTTTTAAATATACACGTTTCACAAACCATCACGATCGGCTTCCAGACGACCATTGATCCACAGGCTGGAAAAAAGATACTTATTTTCATTGATTTAAAAAAAAAAAATATATATATATCCTTATTTGAACAAGTAAATAAATTGACTGAAAATAAACACTGTCAGTGCTGTCCTAAATTCTTATAGTGTTTTAAGAATTACCAGCAATAGAATATCTAATTTAAAATCTAGGTATTCTATATGGATCTTTTATAACATAGTTTCTTAAAACATTTCCCAGCACCATAACAGGGCAATATTTCAATTTATATTTAAAAGAATTAGAAATTCTCAGTGTTCAGAACTGATGATTTTCTATCTAAGTATACCTTAATAATGCAATTTAGCTTGTGGAAAAATATACTGCAGTATTACAAAGAATTTATGCAGAGTAGCGTATAACGCATTTCAATATTTTCACTTGTCTCTTACAACACTGAGCTACAGATTCTGTTAAAATAAATGAGTGCATTAGTGTCTCAAAACACTGGACATATTTTGACCCAGATACTGCTCTCTAAGTTCCTTTCTGCAATAACACAGGAACTGTCTTTCCCCATCTATTTACATATTCAGACAGGACAAGAGTGACTGAAAAGAATATTAATTTTTTTTCTTCATCTTCTCTGGTCTTCAGAATAGTCAATATCAACTGAGAATGGCTTTGCAAACTGCAGAAGTAGCAAGAAGGAGGATCCTGAAAACTACAGGCCTGTTATACTCACTTCAGTGGCTGGTAAAGTTATGGAGAACCAGTTCATTCTGGGAGGTATTGAAAAAACACCTGAAAGACAATGCAGTCGTTGGTCACAGTCTTCATGAGAGGAAAGTCCTGCTTATCAAACCGAATTTCCTTTTATGACAAAGTAACCCACTTGGCTGATCAAGGGAAGCCAGTTGATGTGATCTCTTTGGATTTCAGCAAAGCTTTTACTAGTGTCCCTCACAGAATCTGTCTGGACAAAACATTCAGCTCACAGCTGCATAAACGTGTCATGCGATGGGTGAGCAACTGGCTAACAGATAGGGCTCAAGAGATTATAGTCAATGGGGTGACATCAGACTGGCAATCTGTCACTGCTGGGGTTCAGCAGGCCTCCATCTTAGGCCCTGTGCTCTTCAACATCTTCATAAAAGACTTGGACACAGGACTGGAAGGGATATTCATCAAATTCGTAGACAGTGCAAAGCTGGGAGGGGCTGTTGACTCCCATGAAGGCCGGGAGGCCCTGCAGGAGGACCCTGAAAAATTAGAGAGCTGGACAGTCACCAACCATATAAAGTTGAACAAAAGAAGAGACAGATTCTGCACCTGGGGTGGGGCTACCCTGGGCATGTGCACAGACTGGGGAAGAAGATGCCCAAAAGCAGCCCTGTGGAAAGGGACCTGGGGGTCCTGATGGGAAGGTGAACGTGAGTCAGCAGTGCCCTGGCAGCCAGGAGAGTCAGCCTTGTCTGGGGTGCATCGGGCACAGCATGGCCAGCTGGGCAAGGGAGGGGTTTGTCCTGCTCTGCACTGCACTGGGGTGGCCTCACCTCGAGTGCTGGGGGCACTTTTGGGTGCCACAGTATAAAAAAGACATTAAATTATTGGAGAGTGTCCAAAGGAGAGCAACAAAGATGGTGAATCCTTGAGGGAAAGCTGTATGAGGGCCAGCTGAGGTCACTTGGTCTCCTCTGAGAGGAGGAGACTGAGGGGAGACACCATCACTGTCTTCAACATCCTCATGAGGGGAAGAGGAGGGGCAGACACTGATCTCATCTCTGTGGTCACCAGGACAGAACCCGAGGAAATGTCCTGAAGCCTCACAGCTTCAGGGAGGTTTGTGTCAGATATTAGGAAAAAGGGTATTTTACCCAGAGGGTGCATGGACACTGGAACAGGCTCCCCAGGTAAGAGGTCACAGCACCAAGCCTGACAAAGTTCAAGAAGTGTTTGGACAGTACTGTCAGGCAGATGGTGTGACACTTGGAGATGGTGCTGTGCAAGGGCTGTAGTTGGACTTGATGATCCTTTGGGTCCCTTCCAACTCAGTTTATTCTGTGATTCTGTGAAGTTAAGTCTCAGGCACTGTAAGTGCACTGGGCACATGTGAAAGTCACCCTCAACTTGAAAACCCTTTCAATTTGTCAGTTTGGTTCAAGAAGCCATATTGATTTAAACAATCTTTTATTTCAGCACACATTTTTTTACATACCTATTAGCACAGACAATAATAATTTAGATATTTTATAGCAATTTAACTATAATGAACTTCTCCCTCCTTAGTTAGAGATAGGAATTATGAAAATACAGATCTGCATAATGTCTAAGATGGAAATGATATCATCAGCACTTCTCTCAGCTTTCTGGCAAAGTGACAAGAAATGTTGAACAATCGAAAAATTTCAGCGCTGTGCTTTTGAACTTACACAGGGAGGACAGGCAGCATATAGATAATATATAAATTGTGTGTAAAGATAATATATAAATTCTGTGAAACAGACCTTTCTTATTTATGAACATGAGGACGGTATGGGATTTTGGGGGTCTTCTTAATGTGTCAGGGACTGATACACTTTGTTTTGGAGATGCTTTGTTAGTTTGATGATAAGTGATACAGTCTAAGTGTGTGGAAAATTAATGCATTAGTCTATCAGTAACCTTCGTAGATCAGCGTAATATAGTTACTACTAATGGCCATTAAATCTTCATAAATATCTTAAAGTAGCAGTCCATTAAGCGTAAACTCTTTGGGGAAAGCTGCCTCTTTGTTTTTATACATCACCTAGCAGAAAGAGGAACTCATTCTTTAGGAACTGGTGATATATGATTATTAAAATGACAGATTTTTCAAAATGGAATCATCAGTAAGTAATAACAAAATGGAAGGGGGGGTGGGTTAGCAAGACTAATGACATTGTAAGACTGGTGACATTGTTATCTATTTAATCACTGATACAACACATGCCATTAGTTATTCATCTGCAAATGTGGAAATCAGGCTACACTTATGAACAGGAGAACTGATTGTTTCATGGAAATTTGTAATTCAGAAAAGAACCTGGAGGCTATAACAAACAAGCCACTGAACACAGAGTCAAATGCAGTACTGTGGGAAATGAAGTTAATGACATACAACAGGGATAGTGGGTAAGACTAGAATCATATGCGGAACAAGCACTCAAATTGTTAATAGTTTCCACATTACAATGAGACTGTTCAATATAGAAAAACTAGGCTAAACTGAGTTACTTAAGGACCTCACTCTATATGGAAAGAGAATACCTCTAACCTTAAAGATTACAAGAAAATTGCATTTCACAGGGGAATCTTGTGTACAAAAGTGCTCCCTGTGTTACAGAAGCAGCCAGAATCCTCTAAAAGAGAAATTAAAACAAAACAAGAACTTATATACACTTTATAAAAATGCATGTGATTAACTATTAGAAAAAAAAATAGCAAAGGAAGATGAAAATTAAGATGAGAGATCATGATGGATATTTTCTAGCATAAATACGAGTGATCTTCGTACACAGACACAATACACAAGATTCAATTTGTGACTACCAAGTAAATCTCAACTATTTCTTATTTATTTGGAGTGTCATACTAGATTAGTATCCAGTCTTTCCAGCAAGGTCAGAAACATAACTTGGATAATGTCAGGAAGTGTGAATACAAATAAGGAAGTAATAAAGTTATTAGAGAGCACACAAAGGAGGGCTGCAAAGATGGTGAGGGTTCTAAAGGGGAAGTCATATGAGGAATGGCTGAGGATACTTGGTGTCCTCTTCCCGGAGGACACTTAGGGGTGACCTCATAGCAGTCTACAACTTCCTTGTGAGTGGAAGATAAGGGGCAGACACTGATCTCTCTGTTGACCAGTAACAAGACCCTGAAGTTGTGTCAGGGGAGGTTTAGGTTCAATATCAGAAAAAGGTTCTTCACCCAGAGAGTGGTCAGGCACTGGGACAGGTTCCCCAGGGAAGTGATCACAGAACCAACCCTGGTAGAGNAAAGATCACAGGTTGAGATAAGAACAATTTTTTTGAAAACAGCAGCGAGATAAGACAATGGTCAGTAACAGCAATGATACTAATGACAGAGTGTACAGGAAAAGAAGTGTGTGATTCCCTCATGATTGCTCATGCCCGACAATACCCGACCACTCCCTTTGCCGCATTACATCTCCCAGAAGGGAGCCTTTCCCCCTTCCCCAGAAAATGATGTGAGGTGGTACAGAATAACCTCTGGGTCCTGTCATGTCCCATCTTGGCTACTGCAAAAATTAATGCTGTCCTGGCTGGAACCAGGGCCCTGACAAAACTAAATACACAGCAACAACAAAAAATCTCACTTGGCTCAGTTAGTTGTTTTGTTATGCATGTCATGCATGAGTCCTTGCAAATTCATCTTTGAAAAAATGCATGAAGAAAAATGTGTATTGCTGCGAAAATCCATTCACAAATGGAATCAAGGAAGAAAAAAAAACCCCTAAAAACCTTATTTATTTGAAGATCAGTGATTTTCCTGGCAACAAAACACATAGATGGGACACAGTCTTTAATTATGGTGCCAAACAAAATCAATCTAGTACTGGAAAATAATCTGTTGTGTTCAAAAAAAAGTTTTATAAGACTTTAAAAATTACAATTAGATTAAAATTAGCCCAGTCTAAAAAAATATTTTACTTCACAGAAGTATAATAACATTTGCATACTATTTTACACTATACCATTTTATCATACTATTTCACACTATATTATTTTAAAATATTTTGAGACAAAGCATAGATGAGAAATGTAATTTTTCACAACCTTTCATATTTTGCTCTGCAACATCTACAGACTACTTAGTACCATATAATAAAGATCCCCTTTTTAAAGAATTTTTCTGAAAATATATTCCTATACTATTTCATGTTTTCTTTATTAATGTTGTAAACACACCACAGAAAGCCATGGATTGCTAGGGATTATTGGTACAATATTTAAAAAAATGCCAATTAGAACAGCTCAGTTGATGCATTCACACCTTAAAAACAGTGATGAATAATTTTTATTTTCCAATAACTAAAGATTAAATGGCTTCCAAAATCTGTGTATCGCTATTAAAGTTATAATCCTTGATACATGAAAAGGGAATGCGGAACAGAAGGAAGGAAGTTTACACAGTTGCTTAACAAGGAGGGGTTCTTTCAAAAACTGTTGCAGTAAATAATTAATGAAACTACATAGAACCATGTAGGTTAGAAGACCCTTAAGGTTATTGAGTCCAAATTTTAATCCAGCACTTCCAAGTGCACCATTAAAGTGTGTCTTTAAAAGCCACAACTGCACATCTTTTAAATACCCCAAGGACAGTGACTCAACCACTTCCCTGGGCAGCCTGTTCCAGTGCTTGAGAACCCTTTTAGTG
>VYZR01019273.1:2966-21789 GCA_013400675.1 Oxylabes madagascariensis | reverse complement strand
TTCAAGGGAGGGGGACCCGTTCACTGCAAAAAAGGGGGAATGAGATGTCGGGGAGCGAAGTGTAGCGATGGCCCTCACACCCCGCCCCGAGCCACTCCGGAGTTCTGGTTGCAATATCCAAATGGCTCTTACCAGCTTTGGGAACGGCGAGAGCCGGGACGGGTGTGGGAGCCCTTTCCTCCTCCTCTCCGTTCCGCTCCCGTGCCGAGCCGCGTTCCCGTTCCCGTTCCCGACGCTAGATGGCGCGTGGATGACGGGAAGCGAGCTCCCGCCGGGGCCGGGCGAGCCGCGCTCCGCTCCGCTCCCCGCTGCCCGCGCCGCCGCTCGCCCGCCCGGGCCCGCGCCGCCCCCCGCCGCTGCCGGGAGCGCGGATCTCCGGGATACACCGGCACGCAATTTCCCGAGCTCTGCGTGCCGCTCTGATAGTGCCGATAAACAGAGGGAACGGTCTATATTTTTCAATCAAGATTCTGAAACCGCTCTATGTCTTCTTCACAGACCTTGCAAGAAGATACCAGAAGGTATTCCTCCTAATTTGCCTGTGTTTCCGTTTGGTAGTTTCGAAAAGAGTCACGGAATTAATAGGTTTCTTTATATGTGAAGTTTTTATGACCAAACCTTCCACTCTAAAGAGCTCTTTGAGATATATGCCAAAGAAACCCAAAGCAAAAATAAACCAAATACACACTGAAGCTTGAGAGTTAACTCTTTACTGTATTTTAATAATTTGCTCAGCTTCACTATATAGTCACTTCTAAGTTCCCGTGAAAAAGATGAACATTTTCAGTATTGTAGCCTAAGCTACAGCTTAAGCTGTTCCTACAGGTAATACTTGAAAGCACAGAGAGAAAAGGCTTAAAAATGTTTGAGTGCAAACGCTAATATAGGAAAACTTGTGACGATGACCGATTACATATATCAAGTCACATGAAACAAAATATCACAATAAATAAAAGATACTTTCTATATATTTACTGAAGTTGTTTCTTGGTTTATTGCTTTGTTATTTATTTTCTAGTTTCAAATATTCAGTACATGATATTCTATAAATTAATCCATTAAATTGAAATCAATTGGTCAACTATAGGTATTGATCTTTTAATGATATGGATATTCTTCCATATGAAATGGAAGTTTTTGTTTGGTTCTACAGAAGGGCAGTCCTGTAGAATTAATAAAACCCAATTTATGATCCTGTCAGCTCAGGACTGAGGAAATAATACAGGACTTCCTTTCCTGAAAATCAAGAGGCTTCCTATAGATTTTTTTTTTTTGGTAGTCAATAACTGCTCTTATTCTTTTCACATGCCTATCTTTACAAAAATCAGTTGCTGCTTAAGTTTTTTTCTTTGCAGTTTTTCCTGAATAGGAGTCTTGCAATAAAGGATTTTCCATTCATAGAGAGAACCCATGAGAACAGGTTACATTAAAGAAACACCTGGATTCCTGTTGCAATCTCAAAGTTGTTTCAGAAATTTACATGTTTCATCAAACAACGGAAAAAAAAACCCAAACAAACCCTATATTTTTGGACAATTTTGGGTACCACATACCGTTACAACATTTAGTCTGTTTTAAGTCAGAAGTTTGAAACTAATTGAGGTTTAGAGACTTTTCTGACACCATTGACTGGAAAAATGATCACCTCACCTTCCATTTTTGTGGACAGCTTGTATATCAGAAAGGCATCTCTCCAAAGCAGGATCTTGGAAGGAAAAGAGTACACTCTATTTATTGACTCCTTAATTAATATGTTACTGAGAAGTGATAGCCAGGAACTCAAACTTTCACAGATTGTACCTTATGTTTAGTTCATTAAAATTTTCTGGCTGAAGTATTCCTTTGTATGCTTCAGAAGGACTAAATCCTGCTACATAAGGTGTACCTAAATAATCACTTCTTCCTACGTCAAAATCCTGCCTGTGAAATCAGAATTGGCTACAACGAGATTGGTCTGATGTGACAGGGAGGATTATGTAATTCAAGTAGGCATTAAATAGCAGGGACTCAAATGAGACAAAAATCCTGGTTTTAGGGGAAGAAAATGAATCCTAGTAATTGTAGGAAAAGAGGAAAATGATACTTAGGGGAATGCACAATGGGCTCTAAGATGAGCTATTTCTTAATTCATTCCAAAGTCATGAGACACAAAGAACTCTCTGAGGATTAAATAAGACACCAGCTATGATGCAGAAGTTTATATTAATGATTTTTTTTTTAATATTTAAAACGTTTGAAACTGCAAGTCTTCTTTACATACTGAGAGTACGTGTGTATCCCCTCTCTTTAATTCCTCTGGTGTATTGAGACAGTTTTCTTTCCTTTTGAGAAAAGAACACTGCAGAAGGTGTTTTGCTTGTGGTTTGTTTGGTTTGGGGTTTTTTTTTTTGGTGTTGTGTTTTTTTGTTTTGTTTTGTTTTTGGTTTTTTGTTTTGTTTTGTTTTTGGTTTTTTGTTTTGTTTTGTTGTTTTTTGGGGGTTTTTTGGGGGGTTTTTTGTTTGTTTTCTTGTTTTTGTTTTTTTTTTAAAGGAAGGGAACATTCCTGAGACCTTTTAAGTAGCAAAAGTCCAATATAAGAATTTCTAGAATGTAGCTCCATTGAAGAACTAGGTTGTGAGATTAAAAATTTGTCTCATAAAGGAAAATGTTTGATTTTATCTTGCAAATTTATCTTGCAAATAAAAAAATAATGCTTTGGTCAAACATGGAATCAGCCCAAATACTTATAGTCATAGCCTACAGTTTCCTTGCCTTCATAGATTTTTTAATCTAGCTGCATTTTGTGCTTTGGGCCAGACACAGTAAGTGGAAGGCTTTTGATAATTTTCCCAAGACAAAAAGCCATCTTTCTGGGAGTTTGCTAAAATAGGCTCAGGTCACTCTGCAGTGCAAGTGCTTGGTGTCCTTCTTTCTATGTGGAGAAATGGATTGCTCTGGACATTAAAAAATGACCTCTCACTGGTCAGGGATTAAGACATACTGTGGGGAAAAGTGCACCATATGCACCACTTCTTTTAAATTCTGAAGTCAAACTGAGAGGTAGTATAGCCATCATTAACCTAAGAAAAGACCCTTACTTCTGTGGAAAAAGATATTTTTATGTATTTATTACAGGTTTAGAGGATGTAGCATGGAGGCAGAGCTGTCAGCATAGTAGTTTCTTTTTCTCTTAATGCAAGACTAAGTCAATACTTGGAATCATCTCAAGAAAACCTTACACTCTTCCAAAGAAGGGACTGATTTGATCTCAAATATATGTGCGTTATCTTCTCTAAACCAACAAATACTGAATTAATCATTATAATATGTTTTTCTTGATGTATAGGATAGTATATAAAACATTAATTCTGTTAAGCTATGTATTAGTCATATGAAGCTCTGGGAATTCCTCTTCAGATTAGTGATATTGTACCATCAATGAAATGGTGTAAGTAATTTTTAAATTTTACTTTAAATAAATATATATTTCTCATTCTGAATTCATGTTTTTTTTCTCATATAGTATCTTCAAAAGAATAACTGTTTTGTCTGTGTCACGAGACCAAATTTCAACCAATTTAGCTTTTAACACCTGTGGTACCTAATTAGGAGCCTACTCTCCCTGCGTTCTTGGAGTCAACAGAGGGAGAAACAGCTCCAGAAAGCAATCTATCCTGCCTACAATCTCAGTGTATGTAGGGCAGGTATCCATTGATTATAAAAGTCAGTCTGGGATGACTGTGGTCCTTAAGTTATGAGTCTTTGCATTAGGATACTTTGCATTAAGGCAGAATGGTCCTGAGACTTTGAGCCTGAGCCAGTCTGCTAAGTCAAAAGGAAACTACCCGGGACTTCAAGTGTCTTTAAGGTCACGTCCTTAGAAAGAAAAACTAAGAGTGAATTCATGTAGAAAAGTAATAAATTACTACAGTTCATCCTCCTGGTTGCACTGAAGCACTTTGGGAAGTCTTTGACAAAGATGCCTCTTGCCAGACTTACTCTGTGCCTCCATAGCCACCTTCCTAAACACATGCAGAATCTTCAGTGTCATCAAACACTCTTGTTTCACTCCATAAACAAAATTTAAAAAATCAATTTTTTTTTACTTCACAGTTTTCGACTCAACTGTCTTTTTTATTCTTGTTCTCTGTAACATACTCACAGCATGGCAATCTTTCAATCTGCATCCAAACATTACCATTTTAGATACTGGTTTTTTCTTTGTATTCCAGGAAATGTAGGGTTTGGATGCTAGCCACCTTCCTCTGCTCCTGCAAAAACCTTACAAAGATCAATGGCTCATTGCCTAATTAGTCCCATCTCTCTTATACTGTGAATCCTTTCTAAACTGTTTTGTAACTAGATTGGCTCTGCTCTTCAATACCTGATGTGGAAGGTACCCAGAGAGGGGTATTACAGCTCTGACCGAGAGTGACTGCAATTGTATCCTTCCCATTTTTAATAACTGGTTTCTGTTCCAGCAAAACTTCCATCATTTCAAGTTTCAGCAGCTTTATAGGAATCCTATATGAAAGAGATGAATATGTGCAAAAATATAGTTAATAGAAACAATGTGTCATTCACTGGCACAGATGAATATAGAACATTTTTCAGAAGTTAGTAGATTGAATAAAGTTATTATCTTGCATTGCAAATCACTTCCTTAGTCCAGCCAGCTCTTAGCAAAGAAAGAAGCCTGAGGTCAGGCACACTGGCATGAAGCTGGTAACTTCAAAACTGAGAACATCTGGAGACCTGCCTGTAGGGGCACCTTTTATGCCAGTAATTGCTAATAGCCCCTGTACCACAGTTCAGAACAGGAAATAGAAACCTTCTTTCATGTTAATGATTGCTTTCTAATTGCATAAACAGCAATGAGATGGCAGTCATTTATAGCAAGCTACTCCTCCAGCTCAGGGAGGAAATCATTTTTCTTTGTGGAGTTCCTGGTGGCATTGCTGTGATGAATGTTGAGTCCAAGCTTCCAAAAGGGAGAAAGGATGAAATAAAATACCTTTTCAACAAAAGTGAAACATTACTTATGAGGTTTTTTCCATGAAATTAATTTCAAAATAAAATTGAAAAAGGAATAAAAAAATACAAATCAGAAAAGCTAGCATTTTTTTCATATCAGTTTTATTAGCCTGGAGCAGAGTGGACAGTTCACAAATCCTGAGAAACATTTTGTAAGACTTGATGTCATGGTATTACTGGATATCATCTGGTCCTAGCAGTCAAAAAATCAAGATATTATAATTGAAAACTGTCCTAAACTTAGTGTCATTATTCTCTACATAGTCCCAAAAGATACATGTCACATGTCAGATGTTAGATTTATTAATTATTTAGCTTCATCACAAAATTAAACAAATATTTTATTGCTTGATTAGCAATACTTCTCCTCGAGGGCAGTTCTCAGCACAGGCTATTCAGTTATAAGTTATGCTGCTAAGACAGTCTGACAGCTTGTACAAAATTATTGCTGTCCAAGTTAAAAGAAGTATGTTTCAATGAAATCATACTTGCTTCATAGGTGGCCATAGCTTTGTTTACCAATCAAAGACATTATTTTGCTGTAGTTTCATCATTCATAAATCAAATAGCAAGAAAATATCTAATTTGAATTATAACATTTTTAAAGCAAGATCATTAGAAACCAAATCATCACAATGTCATATCTTTAATTTCCTTCCAGATTTGTATGTAGCATTGCCCAGTCATTTTAAAGGATTGCTATATGATATAATATAAAACAGCCTCAAGAATCCAGCAGTTACAGTGTAGATATTTTTATACAACGTGAGAATCAAAAAAACAAAACAAAACAAAACAAAACAAAACAAAAAACAAACAAAAACAAATAAACAAAACTAAAAACAAAAACAAACAAAAAAACAAAAAAACCACACCAGCCTGTTCAATCTAATTAAACTTAAAGCAATAGAAAGCAAAAGTGTGAAACACTAGACAGAAGATACATTTCTATAAATACAGCTGTGTAAGAAGAAACAAAACCACTTGTTTAGCTAGAGATCCCAAAATCACTGAGAGTTTGAAAATGGTTGAAGCCCATTTGCAGCTTCTGCTCTGCTCTCATTATCCTCTGCAAACTGATCATATAATTCACAGTGAGTTTGGTCATTTAATTTTATCTGTTATACTGAGTGGAAATGTTGTCTAGATGGGACAGCAGTGCTTCCAAACCCCTTACCGTACTCTTCTATTTCATCTTCCAGTTATAGCAATTAGGGCAGAAGATAATGTAACATGCAAACCTTTTAAAAAAAAGAGTAGCACCATGCAGCATAGCTATTGATGTCTGATTCCCGGCGTGTCTGATGTCTAAGGAAGGGTGATCTCATTAGCTTCCTTCACAGTGAATAATAGGGTGTTTCATCTCCAGCCACTTGCTAGTTTTCATGAAATTATAAAAACTGCTTATCTTTAGTCTTTTTGCCCCTCTAAAATGACATTCAAGAATTAACATGAGTTTGACAGACATGGGAAATTACTGTATTCTCTCTATTTTGAAATTTACTCAACTATGTAGAAAACTATTCTACAAATTGCCATTTCTTCTTATCTTGATGGCTCATCCTGAGAATTTCTGGCCAGCTTACTCAAGAAAAGAGAGACCTAGACACATTCTTTTCCGTTCTCTTTATAGTGGACTTCCACATTTCACCTCCTTTAGGTGAAACTCTGGTTACATTAAGCAGTTACAATGAATAGCATGAAGGTTGTCCTTGTCTGGTAGCAATAACCCTGAACTACATCAAAGGATTATAACTGAGAAGTGTGCGTCCCTCTGCAGCTTTTCCATAGCTGCGAGTGTACATAATTGCAACTACTAGCCAGAGGTGTGTGTAGATCAGCTGTTCTTGAACACCAGTTCTTTGGTGGCCTATCCTCTTCTTAGACCCTAATCCAGGACAGCTCAAGCACTTTGTGGCTTTTGGAGATCTCAGGAAAGCATTCTGTAACAGATTTGTGTGCATGTGTGTATATGTTTAAGAGAACATCATAAAAACCAAGCACAGTATAAGTTGTTCATTATCACCATGATCCATTGGTTTATTATGAAAAATGCTTATTTCAAAGGTAAAATTAGTGGTTAGTATCATTCACATTGCTGAAGAAAGCTTTCTGTTATGAATGAAACACCTTTTTCTATCATAAATATTCTCCTGATCTCTTTTCTTTGACTAACAGAAACAAAGTGCAATAAGAAATTCATGTTTCTTCTTTTCTATTTTAATGTCACATCATGAGTGTGCCTGCCTTTCTTCTGAATTCATGATCTCCTATTGTGTTTCATTACATATGGAAAGCTCAAATACGTATCCAGTTAAATGCACTCAACCTTTTAGGAAATTACAAAATCCAATATTATGTTTGAATAATAGATATTCTGCCATTTGGTTTGTTGAAATGTAAATATCATGACTCTATGTAAAACTGAAATGACAGATGGAGAAAGCTGTACATGCATACAATCTCATAGAGAAGTAAGAAATGTGTGTTTGTGTCATTTCAAGCTTGATCTAGAGAAGTTTTGCATAGAGAAGTACATTTTTCATGGTAAAACTGGAAAGTTAGATAGACTACTGTTATTGTTTTCTGGTTTTCTTTGGTTTGTATTGGTTATGTAGGTGCCAAGCTGGTAGCTTTTCAAAGAAAAGATTTTATGGTTGGCAGTAGAGTAGTAGAATTGCAAATAACTGCTTTTATTTCTTTTTTTTTCCCAGTTCATTGCCTGAGCAAAAGAATTATAAACCCCACAAACCCAGAGCTAAAGCTCATTGATTGCACCACTGAAAGAAAAGAATGAAAACAAATTAACATATTAATAAAATTTTGTTAGAAATACTTCATTTGGATTTTTTACTTTATTTTTTAATTTTCCCCCAGTTTTGTCTTTAATAAAGCAGAGAGTCATTTCAAAACAATGAAAAAGAAATGTTAGAAAAACAAAATTTCAGATTTCCCCTTTCATACAAATCTGTTAAAAGTTATTTCTACCCAAAGGCTTTTTTTCAGAGAAAAAAAAAAATCATAAAACAGAGATTTCCTATTTGCTGTAGACTTTTCAAAGCTTATTAATTAATTTAGTCTTTGATAGTGGTTTCGCTAAAGTGGAATTTAAAATTATATCCTCCATTTGGTTTTGGTCTGCAGTAACAGCCAATGCAAAGTTTGCTGTCCTTGTAAGTGCCGCAAGCTTTAGCAGGGCATGCAGTGAACACAGGGAGATTCAATGCAGAAATCCTACTGGAGGACCAAGGCCCAATTTTAAAATATGAGATTCCTTGTGCAAGGACCCATCTGTAAGGAAGAACTTGGCCACAGTGAATGTTGTCTTAGGAAAGAAACCTGCAGGGTATGGTAGCCACTTGGAAAATCCAGTATTATTTGAAGCAAAATGTGTGTGCTTCCCTTACAGCTTTGTGCTTTGCTGTTCAGTTAAGACTATAATTGTGAAAGTGAACATTTGTTAGGCTTTGATCCTCCTAGTAATTGCATACATGATTAATGCTACACTCATTAATAGGTATTTTGACCCTGAAGAGCTTTCAGAATATCTGCATTAGTTTCAGAATGGTTGTGTGAAAACTTACTTGCGTCTTGGACACTGTTTACCTCTATTTTTATACTGGCTGAGTGTTTCATGTTTTACAGTGCAACGAATATATGTAATAAGCCAATAAGGGCTCTGATTATACTTCTGTAACTCTTACTCCTTGACATAAAATCTTTCTCCTACTGTGTAAGTAAGATTAATTTGTAATCTTAAATGCTTACTGACATCTCCCACAGTGTTCAAAGTAGGCTAAATATGTAAAGTCTTGAATACAACTTAGGCCTAAATTATAAAAATTAAAAAGTCTTTTCCACACTACTTCCTCCATTTATCATATGACTGTATCTAAGAGAAAAGATTGAAAGAGCACTTTATTTATTGTTCAGGAAAATACAAATAAACAAAAAAAACCCAAACTCATAACTCAATAGGTTTACAAATGTCAGCTTTAAAGAACAGCTTTTTTTTGCTAGTGACAATGGGAAATCCTAACATTTAGTGTGCATGAACAACTGATTTATGGTCCAATGAATCTTTGGATATTTGATATGTGCAAATACTAACAATTTTATGAGGTAAGAGTACAAAAGGTAATTTTGGGATGACACATGGGTATTTGATGGCATTGCAAGGTTATAATGAAGATTGTTAGCAACATGAAGTATTACTCAGTGTTAATAAAGAATCAGCTCCAGGGACGAAGCTGATGATGCAGAGGCTCTCTAAAGGCACATTACAAGTTGGGATGCATCTCATCTAAGTTTCATCACCTTAAAATTAAGAATTGAATTCAAGATAGTATTCTGAGCTTCTTGTATTCTTGATAAAGGCAAATAATTGCATCTCATCTTTACTTCTAGTATCATTCAGTATATCCTTCTTTACTCTTATTGTTTGTTATACTAGTGCATAAAAGAAAAATAGTGAAACAGACTCCAGGGGATTTTAATAGGAGGATTTCCAGGAGATATCTCTAAAGCCCTTTTGCATAAAAGGTTATTTTGTGAGGGCAAGATGACAGCCTTAAAATTCTTCTTACTCATTAAAACTTAGAAAATGTTGTGTACTGAAAAGTAAATCATGGCCTCAAACAGAAAAATCAACTGATGTGCTGCAAAGCTGTTTATATCATATGTCTTAAGTCACCATCCCTTCTGTTTCATGTAAGCACTATTAGACAGTCCTATGCTATTGCATGAAGCTTCCGTGCATTTAACACAGTGTAGAAGAGGGAAACTACAACTGGCTTTGATAAGATTAAATTATACAACTAATTCTTTTTGTTCCAGATGTCAATACATAAAAGTAATATCAAGGACTCAAATACAGAACCTCATAAATAATTTTAATCCCTCTTCCTGTGCTGCAGGTTACAGATCTGGAAATTATATCATGTAAAAGCTTCTAAAACTGGACTTCTTTCTCATTGCTTTAAGATCCAGTGCTGATAACAGTAAACATTTTACTGAGTTATTCTGGAATTCCATGTGTGAGTACTAAATGAATTGCAAATTGGTTACACAAAATGATGGAGGGAGTTCAGCATTTTGTGGCAGGTGAAAAGCATGTCACACATACTGACTTCCCATCTGTGACGGCATACCTAGACAGTGCCAAACTGAAAACTAGGCAGCATGCAACAACTGAGAAGACAAAGTGCAATGTGCATTTAATTTCACCAAGAGAGCTGGCACATGCCACAGAACACATCAACACTTATGTCTTGGTTAGAAAAGACAGGTATCTGCTAGGGAGGGCAGGACCTCCCTTTGGAATGGAGAATGCAAACCCTCTCCCTCCGAATTATTAAAACTTGGATATTAAGTCAGCTCTCAGGCAAANAGATGTTCCTCTACCTACTTGAGTTCCTCTTAAGTACCCAGTATTTAGTTTCCTGGTAACTTGCGGAAAAAATTCTATAAGGAAAAAAACAAATCTAACCCCCAACAAATTATTGTAAAATAACTAATTTATGTGAATGAATATAGGTATACCTATGTGTATACAAACATACCTATATATGAATTCTATATGCATATGTATCGCTTGTGTGGGTATTTTTTTATTGTAGAGACAATCTTGTGCGACTCTAACAGCTTACACTTTAGGTATAAGCTACAGTGCACTTTTTGCAGGTGCCAAATGGCAAAAATATGTATGCATTCTATAAAATCTATATTGAGTCTGATAATTTTGAAGTGCAGAGAAGTTCCTCATGTGAAGATTGCAAAAAAAAAAAAAAAGGAACATACTGAAATCTATGTATCTATTTTCTCTTTAAACCACCAGTGTCTCAAAAAGAAATAATAAAAAGACTGCTTTTGTGAAGCTTAAAATGCTTTATGTTTTGCTGCTGCAAATTTAGTCAGCAAAAGCAGCTCAACTCTTCTAAAACTCATTTATGAGTTGTGCTGACATGAATGAAACCATCAATAGTACAAAAACAATGACAGAAAGAAAAAACGTGTGTTGTGTTTTTTTTTATTTTAAGCTTCATTGAAAATAAAACAACATTTGTCAAATAGGAATAGTTGGTGATTAGTAGAATTTAAAATGTCATGAAAATCTAAAATAATCATTCAAGTGTTAGTGGATCAAAGGTAGGCTAAATTTATTGCAACAAGAAATAAAATGTATTTTATTTTTTTACGCCAAGAGACAAAAAATATCCTAAAGATTATATAGTGCAGTTTCCCCTAGACTTTTGGTCAAAACTGGTATGATGGGGCCATGATTTATTTTATACTCGGCTTTCAGATCCTATGACTATCTGATGATTTGTGGCATTCAGAACAGAATAAAAATGGCAAAGCAGCCAAGGGGCTTTCTGGGGGTCCCACATGTATGCACCTGCAGATGATTCCAGTAGATCCTGGAAAGACAGTCTTTTGGGCAACAGACACAGTTTTCTGTGTTTTCAGGCAGGCTGTCCACAGAGATTAGTACTTCATTTCTCCGATGAAGGCTGCTGCTGGTGTCAAGAGACCTTCACAGGGAGAAGGGAAGCTTGTGAGCTGAAAAGCAAGAAAGGGCAGAAGCCACTCTGGTTTTCAAGAGTAATTGTCTTGTCTTGAACAACAGTTTTGTCTTCAGCCATTTTATAACTGTCTTTAAAAGAATTTCCAAACTTATAGTTTGGAGCAGTTTATATAGGTCTTCTAAGAAAATTCTTTCATCGCTTCAGTTGGTGTACGTTTTTGTACATAGTGTACCTATATATATATATTCTTTTTGTGTATCTATGGTTTGAATACATATTTACGTTTGTATACATGGAAGATGTTTTCAGGAAAGTAAGGGTTTTGTGTTTATCATCTTCCTGTTTGTTTTCCGGGAATACTTTTGTCCTTAAAAAAATATTAAATGAATTCTCAGTTTTAATGCACAAAAAAGGAATACGTGTAAGTTTTCTTTTTATAGATGATTATAGCAAAGCAGATAATAAGGGATGAAATCTGCAAATATTTATTTAAATGAAACATTGCATTTTCCCTGGCAGTATTCTAACTCTTTTTGTCCTCATTTACCACGAATATTCTAGGAAACTAATTTACTGAGAGGCTGCTTAAAATATGTATTGTTACTGAATAGTGGATGTACCAAAGAAATTCATACTTAGAGTTCTAATATGCAGTTATTGAAAATGAACAATAGGCTATTAGTTCTAAGTTCTGGTCTGCTCTCCAGAGAATGAAGAAGAAAACATGACTGCTGCTTATATGCTAACTGCAATGATTTCCCTAAGATTTCCTGCTGTTCTTTGCAACTATAGTTACACATCATCATCATAGCATTATCAACTACATCATCTTTCTACAAATATTCTGTATATTTGTAACTTAAAGCATAGTTGTCATAGGTTAAAACTAGTAACTGGGTGGAAACACCAAAAATTCTAATGGTTTAATGTTCACCGAATTTTGTTTTCTAAATTTAGTGTAGTGGTCTAAATATTTTTCTCACTGTGGAATAGGATTATAAGGAAGGCAAACCAGGCTTAACTTAAAGAAAAAAATGTTAGATTTATTAACACACACTAGAAAAGGGAACAAAATTGAAACCTTTCAAAAGCACTCCCCTATCCCTACCAACAGTTTACTTTCCCACAAACAATGTAAAGAGACAGAACTCAGAACTCTACATCAGTACCACTTATAAAATAGTCTTTCATTCAGTCTTCAAGAGAGAAAAGTTTCTCCTATCGTTATGGCAATATTCCACAAGAGACACAGTCTGTTTGTGGTTTCCAGCTCTCACAAAGCAGCCCGCCCGGGAACCTGCAATTGCGGCCCTCCCAGTCATGTAGCCTTTCCCATGACTACATATGGACTGTGGATTTACACTGGGATTTTACCTTTTAAAGATGCATAGCTCCACAAGCAAAGGATTTCTAATCTTGAGGAAACAAATATCTTCTAACTTCTCCACTGGTGCTGAGACTTCTCATTCCACTCTGTTCAAACATCTCATAGGATCAATGGATTACAGTTTTAATTCAACATCCACTCAGTAAATCAGATACCTTTGCTTGATCTACCAAATCATCTCCCCAGTTCATAGTCCATGATTTAAAGGAATACTCTAGCATGTTCATATTACAGTCTGTTACCACAAATCAAAGGAGATTTTCAGCCTAGAAGTAAGGCAGCTTGTCATCTCTTCCACTTAAGAAGTCACTCTTCCTTTACTGACGTTGATGTCTTCATAGTGTCCCTTTACATACCTCCAATTTGGCCTTTCCTCTCTCTTTGAGAAGGGTTAGAGTTTTGTAAAAAGTCTCAGTCTGCGTCAGGAAAGAGTTAACATTTCTTGCCCAGGCCTGCAGACGATCACGCGGTCTCTGCTGGGCGGCAGCTTTAAAAATCTCAGAGCCATGCCGGTGGAGGAAAGCTCAGAACAGCAGCAGCCATGATCTCAGTGGCTGAGTAGAACGATGGAGGCTTTCACCATCCACCCCTGGGTCTCATCTGGGGGTGGCTCGAACTCGGAGATGCTCCCAGGTAGCGCAGGAGCAAGCCCAAGGATCGGCTGGATGTAAAAAGCCAGGATTGCCCCGTCCCTGCTGTGATTGCCCCGTCCTTGCCGTGATCGCCCCGTCCCTGCCAGGATTGCCCCGTCCCTGCTGTGATTGCCCCTGTCCCTGCCATGATCGCCCCGTCCCTGCCGGGATCGCCCCTGTCCCTGCCAAGATTGCTCCGTCCCTGCTGGGATTGCCCCGTCCCTGCTGTGATCGCCCTGTCCCTGCCGTGATCGCCCCGTCCCTGCCGGGATTGCCCCGTCCCCTCTGGCAGTCCCCAGGCTCGGGGCCCAGCCCGGCCCCGCCAGGGCTGCCCCCTCCCGGCCGCCCGGGGTGGGGGCAGTGGGGTCTAAGCCGGGCCCCGCTGTGCCCAAACGATGTTACCTCATGGCAGGCCAGCAGCGGAAGAGAGCGAGCCTCTCAAAATCCCCCAAATTTAAACCTTGTGCCCCAGAGGTGTACATTTGTATCCCATTGGCTAACATGCCTGTCAGTTTTTAAAGAAGACCACTAATTGTTTTTTTTTTTTCCATTCATGCCAAACCAATACAATAGTCAAACTTGTCTTATGATATGACCGAATGTGGGCAGAAATATTTGTAGAACGGGAAGTTTATGAAGCCAGATTTTTTTGTTGCTAGACTTGTATTCACATAGATAATAAAAGGCATGGAACAAAAGCCCTATTTCTGTTTGTTGCTACATGTAACTAATAAGAGGTCAAAATCAAATTAGTCTACTTTTATTCCATTACTACAGTATTACCAAGTATATTTGCAGAGAGAATTTCGCTAATGTTAACGAACAAATAAATAAATAAATGCTATTATTATATTGTAAGTCTTTAATCTCAGATTTCTGTTCAGAGCTGTACTTTTAGTATGTATGAGTCTCACACTGTTGATTCTTGCCTTGGGGATGTCTGACCCAGGCCTGTGGGCCTCAGGTGTGTGCAGCGGAGAACCCCAGGTTCCTCCTGTGCTCTCTAGCCTGCATGTCAGCCTGAAGGGGTCACAAGTCAGCAAACACAAGCGGCCATACACCGAAGGGTAGGTCATCGAGTAAAGATTTGTGCTCAAAGGGCTTCAGCAGGGAGGCAGGCTACATCAATGCAAGGTGTATTATGGTCGCCTGCTCACCCTGAGTGACCTGCTCAAGTGTGCCTTTGTCTGTCTTGCAGCTGAAAGGAAGATGCTTTTTCACAACTGTTCAAAATGGATGAAAGGAAGCTATATTCAGCAAATAAATTATTAACTCTGAATGATTCCCTCAGCTCTGTGGCACAGTCATTGCTGCCCCAGTTTTCTGTCTTGCATATGAAGCATAAAATATCATTCCTGTCCTCAAAGCCTTTTCTTATAGAAAACTGGTGAGTGAGATTGTTGAAGTCAGAATTAAGCAAGGCGAGGTAACATCTTTTGGCAAAGAATATATAATTTCACAATTCTATGTTTTCAAGGTCTTGTTCTGTTGTTGAGTTGAAAAGGAGAGATGTCAATGAGATAAAGGCAGGGAAGAATGGCCCTGCACTTTCTCTGACATGACAAGATCTACTCAGATGCATCCATGTGCAGCAAAATCTTTACATTTGGAACATACTTGATACAGTGGTCTCAAGATACATTTTTAGCCCTTTTAGCTCCTTCCTTATAGGAATTTGATATAACTCAGCAGCATGACTTTTTCCAGATGCCAAAGGGCTAAACAGAAATCTGTAAGTCATCTTCATCAGCCAATGCAAAGATTTTACTGGCTGTTACTGATGAGCCTTACATACATAAGTGAGTACTTTTACTGAACTAAGAGGAGTTATGCTAAGTAGCCCAGATGTTTTCAGGATAAATTAAACTTCCTAGAGTCTTGACTCATGAGTTGTCTCAGATCATTCATAGTAGAAAATTGAAGAGAATTATCTGGGCAAAAAATACTTACTTTTTTATGATATAGCTGTTCAACAATAGAGGTCATTATCTCTGTCTTCCAAATAATGGGAAATGAGTGGGAAATGAAACAAGAAAGGAATATGATCTTCTGAAAATAGGACAGTAAACCAGGATCAGAAGTTAGATTTGACTTAGTATCTTCTGAGTCCCAAAATCAGTTTGCCGACTGTCTGCTCGTATATCTGTATCTGTACAGACACATCCCTGAATAGCTACATCTATACATAACTCTTTTTATAGGTAAACCAGGTGTTTTTTTCTAAATGATCATTAAGATATCTGAGGAGCTATGTAGGTTCAGTAATATTCTATTACTGAGAAAATTATTTACACTGCTTGTTAGTGATTAGAAGGACCAGAGAATAAAGCAGATGTATGAAATATTTTGGAGGAAAAGCTGTTTGATTATGTAGACACCTAAACACATGTATCTGGATAAATTAATTTCATATTGAAGTTTTTCAGTGTAACATAGGAAAACCTCACTTTATTAACAAAAACTGTTGGCTGAAAATGTAGTGAAAATGTCAGTCTCTTAGTGTAATTAGAAGTCCATCTTCTATATAAATTTATGCAGTTATATAAGATGTTTTGACTGGATGTTTTTGTGTGTGAGACTTTTTATTTAGTAATTCCTAAAGAAAAAGGACATTTTATTTTGGGAATTTCTTTCATGCTTCTATGAACATAAAATCTTAGTCCAGAAGTGCAATAATTTCAATTAGCTTAAAATGATTATTTCTCTTTTCTATAAATTTAAATAGTACCATAAATATTTACTGTAAATTTGTAAATCAGCTGAATGTAAATATAAACTTGCAATTTGCATTTTTAATATAGGTTTTGAAAGTCTGCAAGATGCTTGTGCTTAAATGTAATTATGATTCTATTTGCCTAGGGAAGTAAAAATGGGATGATCTACCCGAAAGATCTTTTTAATTCAGCTGGTCAGTGGTTGTTCTGTGCAGAGACACATATACCGCTGATATTAACCCTGAGAGAAACAGTCATCTCTCTGAGGGTCTTGGCTCCAAATGCTTCCTGAGGAATTCAGAAGGCGAGGGAAACTGTTCCAAGTCTTCCTTCCACATACTGGCTTCTTCCACTTCCTTTGCAAAGCAGATGGAGGCACAAGCTACATCACGTGCTGAGTGATTCTGTTCCCTCCGTGCAGTCTGTGCAAGTCTGATCAGATGCCTTTCTTCTGGAGGCCAGGAGACAGAATGCTGTAGAGAAGCAGAAATTTCTCCTTGACTAAAACTTTCTCAGTGAATCAATATGGAGAAAACCAATTTAAATAAGATGCCTTAGATAGGTAAGCTACTAAAAGTCAGTACATACCCAAATTTAGCCTTCATAATGAGCCCCTTAAGTCCTTCCTACTGGCTCATATGGTCGTCCCATAGCCAATTTGGAAGGTCATTCGACATAAACGCTCTTCATTACACGAGGTGCAAAGCAGGTTTAAATTTGGACCGTAGCAAATACATCATTCAATTCTTAGAAAAAAATACCTTTGCATAGGCAAGCCTCACTATACTTTTTTAAGATCCTTCTTAAAGCTTTTAGTGTATTCATTCTTCTTCTATTATCCTATTTCTCTGTATCTGGATTTTGCTGATTTTTTTATTTTTTTATGTCATTTTAAGCAAGCGAGGAGCAGAACAAGAAGAAAATTCACACAAGGCTCAGACTTGAACTCATTTTGCAGTTACGGATTTATAGCAAAGGTTTTGAATTTATCCAGCTTGACACATGTAAATGTCTTTAGCCCTATTTTGTCTTTTTAGTGTGACAAATGGAAGTCCTCCCCCAAAATAAAAACTGAGGTATTTGAAGTTGCTGATGTTTTGCCATAGCTCTGCTCTGGGAATGACTTCTTGGCCAGCAAATCCTCTTTGTTTTTCTTCTTTGTGAGTTTAATATTCTTTGTAAGGGAAGGGCCCAAATGGGCTTAGTTTCCTCAGTTGGTTCCCAGTTAGTCAATGCTTTCCTGATGTGTTTCTGTATCCTTTCTGCAAAATAAATTCCCAAAGTGGTTCACTGGAAATATGTGCCATGATCTGAAGGTTACAGAAGACCCTTCACTAACTGTGGATTAAATACTACCTGAAGGTTTAGATAAAGGTTCTGAAATAAGAGCACGGTTGCATAATCTGGAGGAGACTATGTAAATTTCCTTGTTTGTAAAAAAAAATTACTTGTGGACCAATTCTATTCCTGGATAGTCCAGGCTAAACTGACCTTACAGGATTCAAACTGAAGTCAATAACTGAGACTAGAATTGGCATTTATATCAGTTTAAATATGGGAATATATATATTCACCTCTTGGTGAGTATGTGACTTTGCAGGAATTTTTTTGGTAGTAGTTTAGTATAGTTGAGCTAAGTCCTTTGACTAACAATGGAGGGGGCTGTGGATAGTCAGCAAATGCAAGTTCGATCATGATCTGACTAACTAGTCAAGAAAGTGTGTGAATGAATGTTTGATGAAACAGAGTAATCACCACCACTGCATGTTGTGAAGCAAGCAGATCTGTAGAAGCTACTGCAAATGGAGCAGTTTCTTGGAGATGTAGCTCTGTTATCTGTGCTTAGAGAATGTGTGCAAATGTCAGCATTCTCTCTCCCAAATAGGTCTGAGTGAAAATCAGTTTTCCTACCTACAAAATGTAGTTACGATTTATTGGGAAATGAAGCCATAAAATAAAAATATGATCTTGCATCAACTTGTAAAGGAAACTTGTAGATATTTGCAAGCTTCATCCTCCTTCCTTGTTCTGCCCATGTTATATACCCATGTCCAAGTCATTCTTTGCACGAGGAAGAACGTGGTCCTCCTTCTGACTCAAGTCAGGAATTGGAATCTGAATGCTCTGACAACAGGAGGCTTCTGCAGTTGTTAATTGCAAAATCAACTCATCAATTAGATTGTCTTTCAAAACATCCTTTTCCCTGAGCGCAATTACCAGAAATGTCTGAAGTCAGTCTCCATTCATCCTGGCCAAATGAGTTACCCAAAATGCGATGCTCAAACGGAAGGACTTGTCAAGTTAAGCTGATAGTTAAGCTATTGGAGTCCCACCTTCTCTTAAAGAGATCCCACATGAAGCCCAAGTGAAACGAGCTACTTTAAAGTGCAAAACTACTGAGCTTCACTTATGCTCTTTTCGACATTCATAGATTCTTGTATTATACTTTATTAAACAGAGCTCCACAGAGAATTTGATAATTATCTATGCATGAGAAAACACCCCCTCTTCTTGGCCTAGATTCCCTTGTCCTGAGGGTCAGTTTGAAAG
>VYZR01019272.1:50103-91964 GCA_013400675.1 Oxylabes madagascariensis | reverse complement strand
AAAAAAGGTAACCCACCCAACAGCAACAGTAACAATAAACCCTACCCTCGAGCTCTGTGCAGAAATTGCGGGCAACATGACGGATGACAAGAAGTAGGCGCAATTTAATAAACGGAGGAAGCATGTCTCACCAATAAAACAAATTCTAAATAAAACCATCTGCAAGTATTAAATTTAAAACAATACGAACTCTTCAGCTGCTTTGCCAAAAGAGGCACAATGGGGGGTTAAGGAGAGGAATGGATAAATAGCCATAATTTTCCAGTTCTTTTGGTTGAAAATGGACCTGTGTGCAAACAGGGCTGTGGTGACAGCGTGCCGGCTTGGATTCTTGGAACTATTTCCCTTCTCTGTAGCCCTGAGAAATGCCCTGAGAAAGTCCTGAGAAATAAATTCTCTCTTGATACTCTCCACCCTGAAGTGCCTACTTTACAAAGTTGGTGTAAAGAAGAGAAAAACTGAGTGAGGGCGAAAAGTAAAAAAGTATGTAACCCAAGCAAAATAGAGGCCTGCTTCTGCCATCCTTGAACTGCTTCCACTGCTCTCACTGAGCTTTGTGGGATGGCAGAACTTCAGTTAGGTCTTGATATATGACTTAATTTGTCTGGCAGAACAACAAGGAAGGTAATCAACTTGGGTTCAAACTAAGCTCTCTGCAAAATAAGCCAGTGTGGCATAGATGATTATTCGGAAGTTCAAATGAGTATCAGTCATCAGATCTCCAGCTGTAGTTTGCTTTTTGTTCCCCATTTCTAACCTCTGGGGAGAGGATTCTTTCTCAGAGGAAAAGCGTGTGGTGTCATTATACCCCTTCCAGTAATTGCAGATAGATGGACTTTGAGGCACTTGCACTTGCCTTGGAAAGACCATGAGCTGTCAGCACCTTCAGACTCCTCAGAAATATTAGAGATCCTAACAGAGCTGCCCTAGTTTGCAATTTCTGTCTGTGTGCTGAAATGTGTGAGAACACTCAACTGGCAGTAAGTGCAACAATTGGGTTTGTAAATATGATTGATGAATGAACCAAGAGGAAATATAATAATTAAAAATAACAATAAAAATCATGCAAGTAATACAAATGCACACTGAATGCCAGGCCAATTTGGAGTAATAGTTTAGTTGTAGCTATTATAGTCAAAGGCTGCAAAAGGAGGCTCAAAGGGAGGCATAAAGCTTTTATTTGTAAAGAAAATTAAATATGTAAGCGCAATATAAATAACAACCATTACGTCTTCCTGTAAGCACAGCCATGCTAATTTATTGAGAGGGAGTTGCCTTGTTTTAATGTGTGCCAGTCGCCTTTATATGTTTAATAGTTGGAATCGTTGGGTTTGTGTGGCAAGGTTTGGGTAGTGGGGAGGCTACGGGGGTGTCTTCTGTGAGAGGCTGCCCCAAACTTCCCCTATGTCTGCCAGAGCCAACTCCAGCCAGATCCAAGCCAGACTTGCTGCTGGCCAAGGCTGAGCCCGTCAGCAACGGTGGAAACACCACTGTGATAACACATTTAAAAAGGGAAGGAAAAGCTGCAACAGCAATTGCAGCCAGAGAGAGGGGTGAGAGTATGTGAGAGAAACAGCTCTCCAGACACCATGGTCACTTGAAGAAGGAGGGGAGGAGGTGCTCCAGGTGTCAGAGCAGAGATTCCCTGGCAGCCTGTGGGGCACACCATGGTGAGGCAAGGTGTGTCCCTTCAGCCCGTGGTGGTCCATGATGTAGCAGATATCTACTTTTGCCCTCTCAAGGACCCCACACCAGAACGGGTGGATGCTCAAATCAGGCTGTGACCCTTTGGAAAGCCCACCCTGGAAACAGGCTCCTGGCAAGACCTGTGCACCTGTAGAGAGAAGAACCCACACTGAAGCAGGTTTGCTGGCAGGACTTGAGACCCTGCAGGGGACCTGCACAAGAGCAGTTTGTGAAGAACTGGAGCCTGTGGGAGGGCCCTCACACAGGAGCAGGGAAAGAATGTGAGGAGTACACCCTCTAAGGGGGAAGGAGCATAAGAGAAAATGTGTGATGAAATGACTGCAGCCTCCATTCCCTCTCCCCCTGCACTGCCGGAGAGGAGGAGTTAGAGAACTCATAAGTAAAATTCAGCCCAGAGGAAGGGAGGGGTGGGGGAAGGTGTTTTAATATTTAGTTTTTATTTCCCATTATCCTTCTCTGATTTGATTGGTAATAAACTAATTTTCCCAAGTAGGGTCAGTTTTGCCCTTGATGGTAATTGGTGAGTCATCTTTCCTTGTTTTATTTCAACCCCTTAGCTGTTAGTAGTTGTATTTTCTCTCCACTCTCTGGTTGAGGAGCGCAGTGATAGAACCACTCTGGTGGACACCTGGTGTCCAGCCAAGGTCAACACATCCCATCAGGAGATAAAATGCCCATGAAGAAGATTTGTATCTTTTCTATCTAGAAACAAATTATGAAAGGAAGACAGTGCAAATTTGTACTCTCTCTGCAAAAATGTTACCTTTGGGACTTGAAAAGGCTTCCCTTCTTCAACAACCTGCCTCCTCCCTTATTAAGAGCACATAGGATTTTTTTTTTTTTTTTAATGAGTACATTCAGCCCTCACTCCACTACCCATACCAATTCTCCTCTGTCTCACAGGCTCTCAGAATAAAACTTTAGCAATGGCAACATCAGTTCAGAATGACTGTCTGATTAGGTGTTGACAGAATGACTGCCTAATTAGGTGTTGACTTTCCAGTATTATACTGTCAAATCTGTTCTTCCATGAAATGCTGGATATTCTCCTGCAGAGGCAAAAAGTTTCTTCTACTGACACTGAACAGAAGTTCAGGTATATATTCAGCTAATGGTATAAAATATAATACTTGAAAAAGTGGGTGAAACTGAATCAAGCTTGTCGAAAAACACGCTTAAATGGTCTTCAGAGCTCCAAGTGCTGGGAGCTGGCAGGTACATCTGTCAGCTGCAAAATCTGACCCCTGCACCAGAAGAGTTTGGATGTATTTTGTGGAATGAGCTTACCTAAAAACATCCAGTGTCTCAGGCACAGCACTGCAAAGAGGGTGGGAGTCAGGACCTGTGCTGCAGGTGGGGTGGTGGGGGACGCCTGGCTGTCTTCAACAGGGTGCCTAAGGAAAGGCAGGAAAGCGTTCGAGTTCTTCTGCAAGCTGTAGCATACAGTAGCCTTGACATTACTGAGTATCCTCTCATTTAAGATTGTCAACATCATACAAAACCACATCAATTCCAAGAGGCATTTGCTTCCCAGGCTCTGAGAAACTAGTTGCTTGGGGTCAAACTTCATCTTTCTCCAGGAAAGGTCACTCAGTTGCAAGCAGAAAGGAAAATCCTACCGCTATTACCCCGGCAATATTTCTCTGGCACATAGAAAAAATTTGCAGGACCACAGTGCTGATGCTCTCAATCAGAGTATCACTAGCTGTTAAACATCCTTTAGCATTAAAAATTCTGTTAATAAGCCACACCAAAATCAGGGAGATTTCCACATTCTTAGGTTAATGGATAGTGGAGCAGAATACAAACTTTTCCCTTTGAAAATCTGAAAATGGCCCACAAAAGAAAAGGAAATTACATGACTGAGAAGGAAACTCGGCCAGAAACCCATAGTTACAAATGACTGTAGCAGGGTGGGACAGGCTCTGAATGAGGTGCGGGGGAAGAGCTCTTTGAAGAGCGTGTAACTGTGCAGAGCTGCAGCTTGTGTTTTTATTTCTGCTGTACAATAGAAGCAGTGATGACCTTCACCCAGCAGTGCTGGGTGTTTTTCCTCATCATGCTATATGAGTCTTCCACTGTTATTGGTAGAAGAATATGAATCCTTTAGCAATGCAATGCTCTCCGTGAAGTTATGTGTTTCACTGGGTTAAGCCTAATGAACAATTCTCCAAGGAGGCTGATGAATAGTGCTGAGTTCAACTGGTAAGCAAGAAAGTTCTGGGTGCAACCTTCTACCCTTTACTCTCTTCTCCATCCTTGGCAGTTGTGCCACTGCCTGAAGGGCTGAGCCTGCCCATGTCGTGGCCACAGCAGCTCTGGTGCTAACAAGAGAGCAGGAAAAGGCACTGTTGGGAACAGTGGGGAGGGAGGGAGGGATGATCCTGCCTGGGGTTTAGAACAGTGTATGGAGCCCTTCCTGGGATGCTGTAGGGCTGTGCGGGCAATTGGGGGTATGGTCTGATGGTAGAGATGCCTTGATGCAGCAGATAGGGAGAGCCACTCCAGCAGTCACAGTCCCTCGGGCTGCCCCCTCTGAGCTGCATGCCTAACCCAGCAATTGCCAACATCAGCAAAAGGACGTGGTGGTGGGACCATGCTGTTGGGGGAGAGGAGAAAAGCCAGACCTTTCCCTTGGCAGTAACGAGTCAGGGAATCAGCCTTGGCATCTGCACCTCCAAGGCAGTGGGGCCTTTAGGATTTCCTGTTCTGTGGTGAGTGGGTGCTGCCATGGCCACCCAGTCCTGGCTGTGCTGACAAGGCTGTTCACAGGCCATGAGCTGAAGAAGAAGCTGAACTGGGTTAAAAATAATCCACCAAAAAAAAGAAGAAAGCTGCTTAGTTATCACAGTATCGGTCCATGCATGTGGATAGCCTTTTACCCAGATTGGTGCCCATGCCTCAGGCTGCAGGGATGGCAGCAGGAATGAGCAATCAGACTGTAACCCAGAAATGCAGAAATTAAATCACTTGCCCAAGATTAATCGGGAAATCTTTTGGACTAGAAGAGGCACATACAAAGCCTTTTTCAAACACTAGGGTCTGAGAATTTGCACTGGTATGTTTTTAATGAATAACCAGAACTGCTTTTCCATATGAAATGGTCTCTCTGTAGTTGGCCCAAAGACTGGAAAGCAAGGAATGTCTCTGCTCACAAGCACTTCAAAACTCGGTGGTTTGTTTCTAGGCACCCGTCACATGTTTTGGCAGTCCATAGGAATGTGCACTTCTGTATATCACAAGCAGTTACCCTGGCTTGAGCCAAATAACTTGTGCTTAACTATAAAGTTGTCTTTAAGAAAGACACTAAGTTCAGATCTTCAGAAATCAAGAGATAAAGAATTTATCTTTCCCTTTGTCCTCTCCTCATTATAAACATGGGCTTGGATTCTCTATATGAAGTTGGCAGCATCCACCCTCTAGCCACTGGTTCTTTTTATGCTTTTCTTTATGTTTAGATACATCCTTGATATTTTCTTCCTGGGAAGATATTATCTATACTATTATCTAGTCAATTCAAAATATTTCCTTCTGAGTTAGTTAACAATTTTTTCTCTTTAATCTCTCAACCAAAGATATTTTTATCAGTCCTTATGTTGTTTTTCTGCTTTTCCTGTGAACCCCACTCAGGTTTTCAACATGAATTTTAAAACGCAGTTGTCTAAACTGCCCCTGGCAATATAGGATCCACTTAACCAAAAATACACATAGTATTTATATACAAGTATCTTTACAGCTATGCTTTCAGGATCCCCATGGTATGTTGTCGTGTCAGGACACTACAAGTTCCCCAGGAAACTGTCCTTTTACCCTTTCCAGAGCTGCTGTTACCCAGAGGGTGTTCCATCACTCCTTGGGAATGGCCTGTGCTCTCAGTGTCATGAATGGCACTGCCTGCAAAATCCCTTTCTGGGCATGGGCCCGTTCTGACATCACTCTTAGATCAGATAGCATAACACCTTCTCTTCCCTCATTTGCTAATCTTGAAGTCACCTCTGACTTTTATCATCAGTGATTTTATATTTAACTTGCTGGTATATACTCAATAGGTTAGATGTAAATACTTCTTAGAAAGCCAATTCATTACCAGTTGTTTATCTGGTGCAGTACCTGGAGGCAGAGTTCCTCAGAGGGGTCATTATTTGAGAGAGGTTGTTGCCGCTTCAGCCCAAGTCTTGCAGTTGACTCTGACTCTACACTGACTTTCTACGTTCACTCTTCTTAGCAGGGAGTTGCAGCTACTCCGTGCTGCTCTTGGGAAGGCCGGGATAGGCTCTCATGATGTTGGCTGCATTACGAGAGGATGGCCCTTGTCAGGCAGCTCTTCCAGTTCGACTTTAAGACAACCATATGGATTGCCTTCTGCACACATCATTTATTACTATTTCATTTCATTGGGAGGGCGGGAGTGTTGCTCTTCCAGAAACACTAGCATGGTATGTTACAGACAATCTGTGCAACAGTTCCCCACTAGCTGATGTTATCCTTAGCAGGCTAATTTGTAAAATAAGTCAACACAAATGCTCCACCGGAGCAGAGAGCTCTAAAGCAAGTCGTTCCAGCAGATTTTCACAGGAGAAGCCTCCACCAACACTGGCATATTGTGTTACGGGCTCTACACCATGAGAACATGATCTATAAATCTCAGGATTCTCTCTTCCAAACTAGAGACGTGTAGATCAAATTTAACTCTGAATCGAAATTTTAATTAAAGTAACTAAATTAATCTACATCAAATAAATACTTCACTTGGTTTTGAAGTCTTGGAGGGAGAAAAAAAAAATTATACCAAGTAACATGTTGCTTGTTCTGTTGCAGTCCAAACCATTTCATGTTTTTCTAGTGCATCAGAGTCTAAAAATTATTGTGACTGGGAGCTAATAATAAACAAAAAGTAAAATGACTGTCCAGACATTCTGGTCTGTAAGGAGAAACAAGCTGGATATAATTGTAGACTTTTTGTGGGGTTTTTTTGGTGGTTTTTTTTGGTTTTTTTGGTTTGGTTTTTTTGGTTTTGTTTTTGTTTTTGGTTTTTTGTTTTTGTTTTTGTTTTTGTTTTTGTTTTTGTTTTTGTTTTTGTTTTTGTTTTTGTTTTTGTTTTTGTTTTTGTTTTTGTTTTTGTTTTTGTTTTTGTTTTTGTTTTTGTTTTTGTTTTTGTTTTTGTTTTTGTTTTTGTTTTTGTTTTTGTTTTTGTTTTTGTTTTTGTTTTTGTTTTTGTTTTTGTTTTTGTTTTTGTTTTTGTTTTTGTTTTTGTTTTTGTTTTTGTTTTTGTTTTTGTTTTTGTTTTTGTTTTTGTTTTTGTTTTTGTTTTTGTTTTTGTTTTTGTTTTTGTTTTTGTTTTTGTTTTTGTTTTTGTTTTTGTTTTTGTTTTTGTTTTTGTTTTTGTTTTTGTTTTTGTTTTTGTTTTTGTTTTTGTTTTTGTTTTTGTTTTTGTTTTTGTTTTTGTTTTTGTTTTTGTTTTTGTTTTTGTTTTTGTTTTTGTTTTTGTTTTTGTTTTTGTTTTTGTTTTTGTTTTTGTTTTTGTTTTTGTTTTTGTTTTTGTTTTTGTTTTTGTTTTTGTTTTTGTTTTTGTTTTTGTTTTTGTTTTTGTTTTTGTTTTTGTTTTTGTTTTTGTTTTTGTTTTTGTTTTTGTTTTTTTTTTCTTAATCTCAGCTGTTGATAATAGGGTAACTGAAGATAATCAAATTGCTTTGTAAAAAGACCATTAACTTACTAACTTAAAGGACAACATACTGCACTTAACCATAGTATTGAAGAATGTAAGGGGGAAAGAGCCTTAAATTTTGCATCAAAAACAGAATCTAAAGAAAAACAGTGGTAGGGAACTACAGTGTTGCCTACTCTCATGACACTTGGTATTTTCTTTAAAGCTTCTGATTACATGGGTTTCTCGGCTTTCATTTTAAAAATAGTGCTTTCTTGTTCTCTGGCTAAGAGGCTGCAGAAAGCCCGGGCTTCTGGACAAAATATTCAAAGATACCTTAAGCTAGAAGTAAATAGAAGGCAGCCACCTTTTCATTATTGCTTTGAATGTTATGATTGTAAAGCTAATTCTGGCTGTTTAGCGGCTGGCTACCTTTTTTTGTTTTGTTGTTGTTCCTGAACTCTGTAGTCTCCCAGGTCTCCTGCCTAATCATAGTATGTTTAAGTCAAGAACCACTTTTTGTGTGTGTATTCTGCATTTGATTAGCACTTCGGTAATCTTACAGTCTCTACATCTTCCATTAATACAAGTAACAAAAGGACAAATACAAGTGACAACAATGACCATGATGCAGGGTAGTTTCAAAGCAGACAAATTACTTTATCAAAAGCATGAACACCAAAAGTGTTCAAGGTGAAGAAATACATCAAAAAAGCCCCACTGAGCTGAAAACAATGTTTTCATGAGTACTGCTTGCATTGATAAGAGATTTCAAAACTACCTTTTTTTTTTTTCTTTTAATGAGAAAAGATTATTTTCTCATTTTTTCTTTGCCTTTGCCTTTTCATGATGAAAGCTTCATCTTTTAGGTGCAGGTAGAATATCATGTGTTTGCCCAGTGGAAGCTCTAGTTTCCTCCAGAGGCTGAATGCTATTTTCCTTTAGTAACATGCTTTATGGAAGAAAAGGCCGTTTGGTTAATACAAAGTGTCAAAAGTGTTTCTGAGAACAATTTCAATGCAAATACGTACGAACTGAAAAGGAAAACAGTAAAAGCTCTAGATTTGTCTTTTCTACTGTCTGAAGAATAAAAAAGATCCAACACTTAAAAAAGTTCACCAGAATGGATTTTCCTATCTTGATCAGTTGTAAGAACATTTGGTCAAAGGAATACCTTAACACATGGGGTAGATTCCACGGATTTTCCTGCTAAGATTGTTTTTATTTTAAATTTCACTAACAGTTTCCTCCAGACTTGTCAGAATATTATTTGTGTCGTGATCTCTTCCAGCAGGGGGAAGAAGTTAAGTTGGAGGATATTTTTCTCCCTCGGTTTCCTTTGTGAGTGGGTTAGTGCACTGAGTATATCCCCTTTGCTTGGGTGGCTTTTATGGGCACCTTCGCCTGTCGGTGCGGGTCTTTAAATGCGAACAGAGAGGTTGCCCAAGCTGCCCCGCAAACCCCCGCAGGTCTGAAGTNCCTTTATGCTCCATTAGGAACACATTAAATGTTTGCCAAATAATTAAAATCCCCCAATATTTTAAACAAAACTGATTTTCTTCAGATTTCCTGAAACCGATCTTTCTTCAGCTTTCATGGAGACTATGCAGGCGGAACAGAAGCTTAAGAGTGGGAATATTACAAGGCTCTCCATGGAGCTCCTTCTTTATGTGAAGCACAGCAAGTAAAATATAGTATTCCCTCCCAAAAGGACAGCATTGTTTCTTTTACCTTTGATGAATCAGTAAGTGCAAATTGATTTCTGAATAAAGCTGTACCTCTTATTGTGGAATTTTCCATATTTTTCATACCGAAGCTAATTTTTAAGGAAGATAGCTCCCTGAGGATCAAAACCAAGCCAGAGAAAGATGGAATTGTTGGGAAGGTGTTTTGGGACTGGAATAGCCTGTATCAGAGAGAAAACAATGTAGTGTGAAGGAGTGGGGAAAGAAAAGCACTGACAGGAAGCTGTGGGGTGTGCAAATGCAAATATCACATCTCACAGTAATGTTGAATGCTGTGAAACCCCTGTCCACCCAGCACTGCCAGTCTCTCAAACAACCTCAGAGCTGTTTGATGGCAGTCTCAGAGCTCTAACTTCCCACACGGGCATACGGCTCATGTTAATACAGCGTTAACATTTTCTACATGACTGAAGCAATCCCAAATCACTTCTCTTTTTAAGTTCAGAGGATCATAGAATCATACAAAGATCATCTGGCAAAAGCATGACCTAGACAAGACAGCCCAGCACCCTGTCCCCCCAAAATTTTAAGTTGTTCAATATTGGGGAATCCAACACTTCCCTGGGGAGATTGTTCCAGTGGCTGATTGTTCTCATTGTTAAAGAATTGTCCTCTTGTGTCCAGTCAGAACTCCCTCAGGAGTAACTTGTACCCATTACCCCTCACCTTTACTATGTGACCCCTCATAAAAAGGCAGTCTCCATCCTTTTTGTACCCACCCCTTAAATATTGGAATATGGTGATAAACTCTCCCCTAAGCCTTATATTCTCAAGGCTGAACAAACCCCATTCTTTCAGCCTTTCCTCACATGGCAGGCTTCCCAGTCCTTTGATCATCCTCATGGCCCTTCTCTGGACCCTCTCCAGCCTGTCCACACCTTTTTTTGCATAGTGAGGACTAAAATTGAACCTGGCATTCCAGGTGTGGCCTGGCAAGCACTGTGTAGAGTGGGATGATTTCTTTATCTCTGCTTGTGATGCCCTTGTTGATGCAGCCCAGCATCCCCTTGGTTTCTGTGTTACACCATCACACTGTTCACCCACCCTGAGCCTGATGTCTGCCAGGACCCCAGGTCCCTTCCCACACACCCCAGGTAGACCTCAGCCTGTGCTGCACTTCAGGATTTTCTTTTCCCAGGTGCAAGACCTTACACTTGTCTTTGCTCCATTTGATTTGTTCTCTACTCTCCTTCTGCTTTTAATTGGCTCTGTGCAAGAGCTGCTCAGGAGGTTTGGGTTTCTCCACGATGCAGTCACAGCACTGCAGATGGTGCTGAGTGGAGGCTCCTGAGCTGGCCTGAAGCTGGCTAACTCAAGCAATGGAAACAGCCCTTGGCAATGCTGATCCCAGAGTGGACCACTACATGGCAATCAGCACTAACACTAGCTAATTCTTTTGAAGTGATTTCCAGTACCTTTTTACTACAACAGAGTCACTTCTATGCCATCTTTCTCTATGCCATATGAAAATCTGTTATGATTTCTCACGTACCACAGCCTCTGAAGTGGTCATTCTGGTTTTAAAAACAGGAGAATATGCACTGTATTACGTCAGACATATGGTGTCAGTATATACCAGGCCTGTGCTATTTTGCAGTTTAAGTTGCATGGTTTATTTGTTGACTTTTTACTACTGGAAATGAGTTTTAGGAAACCTCTTTATCCATGGGAATAGAGATTCATGATGTACTTGGCTCTTATTCTCCACTTTACTGGTTTCAGTCTTTGTTGTCCAGAGCTCTGTTATGGCACTGTTTCTCCAGCAAGGGGCATGGAAGATCTTTAGCTGAAGCCTGAAGCTACTTCACTGGGGCTTGCTAGGTTCTTGGCACAACTATTTCTTCAAGCCCAGAGATGGCATGTTTCTGTGCATCTCTGAGCCACCTAGAAGGACTGAATCAAATGAATGCCCAAGGTCTGCTGGCAGGCTGCTCTCTGATGCCTTCCCCGTGCAATAGTTTACACCAGCTTGGGTCAACGAACATCAGATTCAGAGTAAGTGTGAAAATAAAGTATTCCTCTTTCACGACTGTTGATGCATTTACAGGCTTCCTCGGTACTTGTGGGGATACAGCACATTCCATTTTGTGTGTATCTGAAAGCACAGTTTCACAGAGAGTGAAACTGAAAGATGGCATCTTTCCTCTCATGTTCTGAGCAGCAAACTTGTAGCCTCAAAGCAGCCTCAAGGTGGTGTCAGTGAATACAGCAAAAGCTCTGAATGTTCCTGCTCTGATCAACATGTCACAGGAGGTTTGTTTCAGTTTTTCCTTTCTTGGCGTCCCTGCAGTGCTCCAGTGACATACATGTGCTGGAAAAAATCATTACCAAATCCAAGGATGCAGGCATGCATGTGTTACCTGCTTGCTGGAGGCACCATCACCAACAGATTTTATTGTGTAAAGTTCAAACCTGGATGCTGGTGCAGGGGTGACGGGTGATGAGGGGACTGTAAAAGGGTGAAGCATGTTTCTGCTGAGCAGTTAGAAGCACCAGGATGTGTGGCAGGGAAGGTACAGCCTCAACCCATGTAGTGAGTTGCTGCTGCCATGTTGCTGAGTGAGGGCTGACCCAGAACCTGACAAGTAAGGCAGGGCCAGGCTGTTAAACTTCTGCATTTCTACTCCCAGCTGTGGTATCCAAAACATGTGTGTAAACAAGTAAACAAGTTCTATCCATGTTGCCCTGTAGGTCAGTGCAGTGGAAAGCAGAAGGATTGAGCCAATGGCAGAGCTGATGTGTCTGTGGTTGAGTGGGGTTATCACTTCACAGTTACCAGAGTAAATCTCACCAGTCCTTTTCAGGTATGGGGAGAAATTTTGTTATGATGCCTTTTCATCAATACTATTCAAACTTGGATGGAGAAGCTGAACCTGCCCTTTGCAAGATGTAAATCCTCTCTGAATTCATACTGCTCTTCCGCACATGGTGAGATAGCTCAGATCAGCTGTCTCCTTTTCTGTATCCCCAAAAAGGGGGAGTTGCTGCCCAACTGCTGAGAGAGGAGGGACTGTGCAAACAATACTGCTGGCAACAATAAGAAGTGCTGGGACTGACTGAGCTTTGCTCCCCTTTGAGATCAGACTGCTTGTCACAGCTAAGTGGGACACATTTCTCACACTACTGGTGCCTCTGAAATGGAGGCATTTGTGTTGTTTACTGAGATTCATGTGTTGGGCACTGGCACTGCCTTAGGTTCAGCAACCACTTGTATTTAATCTTTCTGTCAAAAGCTGACAAAGCTTTTCCCCTAGGCCCGTGTTTATCTCTCCACCTGGAGAAGGTGATGTAGATAAGTCATCCCTTTTACTCAGGACAGAGCAGAGAAACTGCATTCAAAGGGAAAAAACTATATTTGGAGCTTGACAAGAGCAAGTATCAAAAGAAATAGTAAGTGTACACATACATGAAAGAGAGTAATGCATCTTCTTTTGCAGAAACACACACACACACATACATAAAGTGATTTGCTTGCACCATTCCCAGTGCTTAGGAGATTTAAGGTTTTCTCTTTTCTGTGCAAGTGTATTGGCATACCTCTACATGCAGCTATTCCATTAGCCATCCCTGTTATCATGGAAAATTGAGGAGAGGACTATCTTCTTTTTCATGTCTGAGTCCACAACTCTGCCTTTTCTGTGGCATATGCTACCTCAGAAACGTTGAGGAAGAAGAGGAGGTGGTCAGTATGGATTCAACTGAAGCAGTGGAGTAGAGGTAGGCAAGGGTTAATCTCACCTGTCTGGAGCTGCAGGCTAGGCAGTGAAACTGAAGGTAATGGGTTTAGCTGTATTTATCTTTGGTTTAATCACTTGACCCAGGCCCAGACATTCCCCTTTATGAGGGAACTGCAAAGTCAGATACCTGTGATAGAGATAACTGGAAGAAGGAAAGAATCATAGGGAAGTATAAGGATCCCTGAGTGGCTTGAGAGACTGCCAGTCTCAATAACCAGAGGAATTCTTAATACTGAAGGAAGACGAGACACCGAATTTCTGGCGGATCCCAGAGGTGCTTGTGCACAAGCTGCTCTCCCAGCAGAGACTCTGCACATTGACATGGGCCACTTGGGCTTTGCTTGGTAATAAAAACCCAAAATCCCAAATTGCCACTGTGCCCGTATCCTTCCAAGGACACAGACTGCTTCTTCTGCTGGCTCATGTCATACAATGCTTAAAAAAAATCTGCCTTCTTCAAATCCACTTCAGCAACATCTTGAAACAGGGAGAGCTTTTTGAAGAGCTGCTCAGTCAGAAAAAAAATCCATCTTTTCAGCTGCCCACATTTCCCAGTAATTGCAGGTCTGGCCATTATCTTGCACAAACACATGTAGGATGACCCAGCAAGGGCACCCTCTTGGCAGGATCAGTTCTGTATATCAAAGCCTGTGCCTTTCCCCTGGTCATAGCAGTGCTCTGGCAGCCCATCACTGTGTCTGTTCATGCTCTCACCATGCTGTTAACAAATACTGTTTTTCAGAGACAGTTTTCTCTCTGTCAATGTAACCAGAATTTATGTGTGTAAATCTTCATTATTTACCAGCCTTCCAGGCAGTGAGAGCTGAGAATTTTGCAGACCCTAACTTTAATTTCCTTTCTGGATTGCTGCTGGAATATGGGAGAACAGCAGGTCAGGGTTGCACGTCCCTTGAAATGTCTTGAGATAGTGGACACCATGCTGACCATTCCTGGTTGGTGAAAAGGGTTTGAGGTCTATCAGCTGGTTGGTTTGCAGTGCAAGAAATGATGGGGTACAATTTAGCCAGTTTAGTGATGGGCACCGTCACTGTCCCAGGACAAAAGCACATTTGTGATTCTCCCTCCTCCAAATGTCTCCAGACACAAAGTACCCTGCTCTGAGCAATAATAACCCAGCCTCACATGCCTCTGCCTCTGTCTTGTATCCTCTTCCCCAGTAGTGGGCTAGTGGCCATGGGGGTGAGCTGGAGACAGCTTGCCTCTGCCTCTGCCTCTGCCTCTCTCTCTCCCCCTCCATCTCCCTCTCTTCTTTATGTCCCATTTATAATTTAAAAGTGATAATGGAATGATGCCTCCCTTACAGTTTGCAGACAAATCTCAGTTTTCCTAAATTTTATTCAAAATGGACATTAACTGTCTACAGAGGTCTTCAGAGAGTTTTTAAAAAAAACTTTTGAATACTATTTAGGTGTCCTGATTTAAAAATATTTATCTCTAAAGTATATCCAAATCTCCAGTCAAGTATATTCAATAATTTTTGTTGTTAATGTAGAACAGAGTAGACTCATGCATTAATCTCTTGGGATACTAATATGGCACCTGGTTTTTTTCCAGAATACAGGAGATAAATATACACTGGATATGGCTGGGAGGGTTTGTGCAGTAGTATTAGATATATTATTATCCTCATCTGGTAAAAGATCTGTCACGATTTTAGGATTTCTTTTGTTCTTAGAACAGGCTGCTGGTGCATCCCATAGGAGAGCAGCAATGCTTCCTGGAGGGCTGGGGACAAGTTGTGTAGGGTGAGGAATAACTATAACACTGCCAGTCACCGTGGTCACTGACCCTGTGACACTCACTGCGTTTGCTGCTTCTTGAGGCCATCAGCGGCAGGTAGGCACTGCTCTTACTGCTCTCTTTGCAGGTGGAGGACTGAGTCACAGACAGACAAAGTGATGTGGCCAAAACCACAGAGGGAACCTGCAGCAAGTTTTTTCCGATTTAAACTGAGTCCCCAGCCTCGGGCTGCATAAACATCCTCCCTAATGTGTGAGCAGATATCCGTACATGTGGGCACCTGCCACTGCCCATCCTCCAAGGCAGCCAGAAATGCACAACTACATCACAAGCCTCATGTTCCAGCAATTGAATAAAATTCTCTTTTCAACGGCAAGAGGATCTGCGCTTTTTCCTCCTGTCAGTGCCAAGCCCAGAGAATACAATAAAGTCCTGGGTGGCTGGTTTTGTTGCAAGGCAAAAATGTGGGATGATTATTATCTTGGGAAGAGATGAGGAGGCCTAAAGAAGGTGTCTGAATTATTCAGCTTTCTCTAATGTAAAGCGAGTCATTCTGTTCTTCTTCACAGTCATCTACTGGAAATATTCTGGGATTAAAATGGACACAAATTTTGGCCTGATACGCTGTGAGAAGGAGCTTGCTAATACATGACACAAAAGAGCATTTTTTATGCCCTGGAATGGCTTCTGCCTGCAGGCATATGGAAGACCGTGGTCTGCTCCTGTAGGACCCTTGAAAGAAAGCAAAAGTCAACGCTGCCAAGGAAGTGCCTAAATTCTCTGTGTAACTCTTCACCCTAGCAACTGAAGATATTTAGGGGCCACAGATCAGGACTGGTGGAAAAGTGCAAAACACAGTGTGGAAAACATTGAAAAATGACCATTTTTTGAGGATTTGAAAAACTGTAAGGAGGAGCCAGTCTGCAGGGTGATACCATTTCCTTCTCAGGAATGGAGGGGAAGGTTGTCTTTCATCCGATCCACTTTCATGATCAGTAAAGGGATTAAGAAGCAGTTTCACCCAGCTCCTACTGAGTGAAATTCTTACAGAAGGTAGAAGAAAGGGAAGACATCTATTGCCGACATTGGTCTGGAGACTGATAGAGGGGGACGGGGCTCTAGCAGGAAGCAACTCGTAAAAATTCCTGCAGCGGTATCAGCAATGCACTTTACCCCCTCCTGAGCAGTTTCCGGCCTGAAGAGGATCAGAGTCCTTCGCTGAGCTGGGCTGAGCCGCAGAGCATCCCTGCCACAGTCAGGCGGTGGGGCTGACTCCAGCGGGTCTGCTGAGGGAGGGGAAAGGGTGCCAGAACAAAGCCTCGGTGTCCCGAAGGGAGAGTAGGAGATGCACCGGCACTATTTCATCCCCTGCAGCTGGAGCACATCACAGAGGCTGCCTAACAACACTCGACAGAGGTTCAGAGCAGAGCAGGAGTTAGATCTCGCCTGTGGCTGATATGAGAAGTGGAATTAAAATGTGGTTTCTTGATCTGGAATTCTCATCAGACAATCAATTCTTGCGGGAAATGCAATAAGCCCTTTGATGACCCATTATTCCAGATCTTTTTGGTGATATTCGAAGTGGTACAAGGGGTTTATCCACACAGATACCGTTAAGCCTGCTGCATAAAACACAATTGCAATTCCCAAGTTGCTTTGAAATTTTCAGGCCTTGTTTCATCCAGAAAATGAAAGCCCCCCGTTGGGCAGCCCGCGGTGAGTAGGCGCTGTGGGACGAGCCCTGGCAGCAGCGGTACTTGCCCCATCCCGCTTTGCTGTGCTGGTGGGGAACTCATCCAAGTTCCATTTGCACCTCCCTGCGCAGTGCGGGTGAGCTCTGCCCCCAGCAGCCTCTGACAGCGGAATCCCGAGGTGCCGAAGCCGGAGGTGGAGGGTGCGCTCGGCCTGCAGGGCTGGCAGGAGGGAAGGTGCTGTGCCCTCAGACGGGCGACAGAGCCTGTCTGCAGTGTGGGTGTGTGCCCGCGGTCAGCGACCTCCCTGCATCTCAGCTGCATCTGGGGGCTCCTTGTTTCCTTCTCTCCCTTCCAGGCAGGAATGTGCCTCCTTCTTGCTGCTATCTTAGTATTTCTCTGACCACATCTGCATCGCTGCATCCTCGGGAGCCTCTTGACTCTACAAGGTGCTGCGTTCATTTAACAGAGGTAATTAAGAGGCAGTGCCCCACGGGGAAACACACACCTTCCTCACACTGCAGGGAGGCTCTGGGCTCCCGCCCAAAGCAGCAAGTGCCGGTGTGTGCTGTGAGCACAAGGTGGTGAGAAAGGAGTGATGCATCTGCAGGAGCCCATGGCACTGAGCAGACCACACAGGCTAACGGAGAAGCCTCTGGTCCACAAAGTCTTTCTTTCCCAGCTATCCATCCTACAGACATATGAGGTGAGATGAAGAGAAGCCAAGCCACGATGCTTGTGTAAGCTGCGTCTGAGCAGCAGTATAGCACCCATCAGCTTGTGGGGCAGTAGGGGAGGAGGGAGAACATCCAGCTGAATTGAATGGGAACCTCCATCTGGAAATGACAGCACTAAAGCAAGGGAATACAGGGAAGATTTAGGAGGAACATATGGGTGCTGGATGTGTGGTTGTGAGACAGTATCGCAGGGATAAAGTGGGAAGCCAGATTTCAAGTACAACTGAAACAGTGTCAGAAAAAATAAGCTGGAAGAAATAATCTCTCTCTGTCTTTTCTGAGGGAAATGGCCCAGAAGGAGCCTCCTAGGGCTGTTTCATTTTCACCCCCTGACAAAAGGAGATTGTATGCCAATGCAATAGGTTTCCTCTGGGGAACCTAGATGGAGGTTTTTCCATTCCCAGTCAACACATAAAATATAATGGATCTAAATATAATGTATATAATGGACTCTAAACCTCAGAGGTCCCAGGCAGACCTGACTGCTCTACCATCAGGAGCTGAATGCAGGGGAGGGCCCCACACTCACAATGCCATTGGCCTTGGGTACATGTAGGGGACTGCTCTCCAGTGCCCTTATGTCCCTTGCCTCCTGCTGCAGCTCAGAGGGAGAGAGTTTGTGAGACACGGTCTCTGCTCTGCCTTGAGTTTCTTTTTTTAAGTCAATCAGTTTTCCCATGAGATCAGAGGTGAAGGCAATCACATCTTACCATGTGGTGATTTCAGGAACAGATGTATGTGTTTTTAGCATCAGGCAGATAACCAAAATAAATCAAGCCCTGGCAACCTTGTGATTATATATTCATCTAAGAGCTCTTAAAGCCACCACAAGAAGCTTCTTTGTGTCTAACAACACCTCCCTGCACAAGGCTCCCTCTTGTTTGTGTGGTCTTGCATCCACTCCAGCATTTTCAGTGTCTGTACAATATTTCCCTGGGGAAAAGGAAGTGGATGTGTGAGGTGGGGGCACAAGGGGTTGGGGCAAGTGTCCTTCTTACAGGTTGCCAGTTGTCTTCCCTTGGCAAGTGCCAGCACCTCTGGGCAGAGATACAATAAAACCTGCCCTCATAAATGTTATGCAGCAATGAGGATTCTGTGGGGATGCTTCTCTTCACTGTTGCAGATCACTGTGAGAGGCTCCCCTCCCTGCTGGGGCTGCAGAAGATCACTGAGAGAGGCTGTCCTCCCTCTGGGACTGCAGAAGATCACTGAGAGAGGCTGTCCTCCCTCTGGGACTGCAGAAGATCACTGTGAGAGGCTCCCCTCACTCCCCCCCACAGCAGCACTGACAGAGTGTGGTGTAAGGAAGTGCAATGGGAACTGGGACAAGAGACAGAGCTGGGCCACCATTGTTGTGAGAATACGAGTGAGTTACAGGAGAGGTCGGTGAAATGTGAAGACTCTTCCTGCAATTTGACCTACTTTTGGTGTCTTTAGGGGCAGCTGATGCTCTTTTTGCCTGTTATTATAAAAGGTTGCTGTGGGAAATTCTGTAGCTGCTCCTTAAAGGCAAAGCTGCAGAAACAAAGCTGGGAGCCAATGCCATGAGGGAGGAAACCCCATTCTGCTCCAGGGTGCGCCTCCCCCTGCCTCTGGCAGGGCCCAGTTTCCCATGGGCTGCTGATGTTCCCCAGAGGCAGACCACTCCTCTCCTCGGCTTCCCCCTCCCTGTAGCTGACACTGAATCCTGAAACGTGCTGTCTACCAAAAATGACTCTTAATGTGCAGCAAACTGATCTCCCTTGCCCTCTCATGTCAGCTTTCCTATGTGGTCATACAGCACATGGACCACTGCATGCAGACAGGGACCACAGCTCCTGTGCCTGCTGGCCTCTGCCCTGCCTCTTGGCACACAAACATGCATACTAATGGAGAACAGCTCTTAAATTTATTTTTTAAATGCCATGAAAGAGATTTATTTTCATGCAGAAACTTTCTAGATTTAGTTTGTGCATCCAACCTTATGCATTAGATGTGGTGAGGAAAACTCCAAACCCGTTTTTCACCCAAACCCTTCTGAATGAAACGTGGATCCTTCAGAATAAAACCCAACAAACCAACAGCTAAAGCACTGTACCAAAAGTCCCAAAGTCCAAGGAATTCTTTCTATCTTCGAGCACAATGTGGTGAAAATGTTCAGAACTCTGGGAATATATCTAGCACATGTTACTTCTTGCCTGGAAGATGATACCGGAGGCATGAGATTCAATATTCATCTTCTGTTTGCTATTATTCTTTAAACATTTCAAGCACACAACTAGTGAGAGGAAAAAAATGCCTATTGACCAGTTATATATCTGCAGTCACAAACAACAGTGTGTGGAAGAAAAACAATATGAGAAGAGATGATGGGCTGAAAATTACTCTGCCAAACACTTAAGTATAGTGCTGTTAGTCTCAGAAATGGGAATAGGTCTGAACTGGAGCTCCATTCCAGCATTCACGTGTTTTAGCCATCTGCCTTTGGGTTAAAGCATAGAAGCACACCCCCTGAGCTTGCCTGCTCAGATGGATGACACCCTTGTGTTTGTCTGTTGGCACTTTGTTACAGGTCATGTGCTCTGTGACTGGGAAAGAGCCGGCTCCCTCCCATTGGTTTGCTGCATTCTGGGTTCAGTGGGGATTTCTGGGTGAGGGGAGATATCACACTGACCAAGAGAGAAACTGAGTTTGCCAATGTGAAAGAAGGTATGGACATAGAGGAGGGGGGAGGAGGTGCGTGGGAGGGGATGGATCTTCATCAGAGAGGCAGAGATTTTGCTACAGAGGGAGATATGGGGAGTCTGCTGAGATGAGCAGGGAGAAGGTGCAGCACACAGACCTGGAGGAAGTCAGCTTCTCTTGAAAACTGTAGGGAGATGATGTGGAGTTTGCTGCTGCTTAATGCTACTTTAATTTTTACAAAGCCTCTTCTTCTCTTTGCACTTCTCATTCCAGTTTCTGTCAGCACTGGTTACTTGTACCTCCAGCACTGCAGTGTTTGGACCAATGCAGTGGGAGAAGGGTTATGGGACACTTGGAGTCCTTTCTGAGAAGTCTCATCCAAGGTGATGTCTGAGCTGTGGGGTTGCTGGCTGGCTGGCAGCTGGTCCCTCCGCTGTCCCCTGCTGTAGGAACGGTGGCTTCCTATTTCTTCTAACATGGAGACACATTGAGCTTATTGATGGTGAGGCTTGGGGTTAATGAACATTGCAGGACATTGCAGGGAGAGGAAAGAGAGGAGCTGGGTGCGTCAGCAGCACAGTGAAAGAGAGGGACACTTTCTTGTCTTCTCTCTTCTAAGCTGCAAGAACACCCAAATACCCAAATACCCAAATACAAAAGGATTCTGGATAGAAACCTCATATTTATTTCCTCAGTATGGGAACCCCCATGAGGAAGAAAATAACTTTATCCCAGAAGCTGCTAGAAAGAGCCTGTGGGGCAGTATTTATGCCGCAGCAATATCTAGACCTTCACAGGAAGGGAAATATAGTGCACTCAAATAAAAGTCTATGCTCTAAATTGCTCCCTCCTGAAAAAAAACCAAAAAGAGAGATGAGGGTTATTTACATTGATGTCTGCAACCTCAAAATTCCCAGAAGGCCAGCAGCCTGCAGCTGGGTTGTCTACCTCAAAAACAAACCAAGTTACACTCAGGCAGATACACAAGAAGGTTGTTTCCTTACTCTTCCAGCATTTGTGGGTAACACTAAGCAGTACAAGAATGTAACATTCTCATCTCCCAGGAAATGTCTGTGGATGTCAAGGGTCTAAATTATACATATATATATATATAAAGCATTAATATTTTTCATCTGAACATCCCACCTGAGTGCTTGACAGGTCTTATTTTATTTTGTGTGCTTGGAACAGTCCTTGAAGCCCTGTCTCAGAAGCAGCCATTTCTTCTGTTCTGTGTGCAAGTGGCACGGCAGAAGCTCTTTCTGCAGGAGCATTGAGCTCACAGAGGTGTCCCCAGAGTGCATGTTTCCAGTCCTACCTGAGCTCTTTCTCTGTGACTGTTTTCTGCAGCACAGAGCAGGGATGTCTTCCCAGCCCCACTCTTGACTCCCTGCCTTGGCTGTAGGACACACCAGCCTGCTGCAGATGATGTGAGGGACAGCACAAAAGGGAAGGTTATGGACTCCTGCTGATTTGGGTTATCAAGTAACTGGAAGCACAGTGGAGGAAGAATATGCTGGGAAGACGCAAGACTGTCACTGACTGGCACAGATGCATCCTCCAAACCTTGGCAACCAAACAGGTTTGTAGGTGAACAGTCATGATGGAAGAGGATCTTCTATGGCCTCTTCCAAATTAGTAAATCACTGCAGTGAAAGATTTTCTTTGACTGGCAGAATCTCTGTGGCTTTAGTGTTTGTTGTTCTAAATTCAGTCTCTTCCATCCTTGGTTTTCTTAAAAAAAAATTGGGTCTGCAGGAAATGAAGCTAATATTTCATTTTATCTGTCAGCTTGTTCTACAAAGCAGTGTGTGAGATGAGTAAATGTGACTGGACCCTGACCTGCATCACAAAAAGTCTGACCCTCTCCCTTCACAAACACACACTTTTCGACATATTTATTTGGGGAAGAACATATACAAAGCCAGATGAGCCCAGGCAAAAGAATTCGTTCACAAGGAAGGAAAACAGCTAATATTCCCATTTCACCAGGGCTTTTAAATAAATAAATAGAGCAATTAATAATTAATCGATTTAAACTGGAACTCCTTACTCTAGGCAAAATTCCCCTTCAATGAGCTCTTTGCTCAAGCACAATATAGGTCAGAAATTCGTTATCTGACGTGAAGATTTTAAAAAATAATAATTGTGGGTTGATTTCCTCTCCTCCCAAAAGAAACATTAACAGGAAGAGCCATGTGGAAGGTAGATGTCTGTAGTGTTCTCTGGATGCTGTCCAATGCTGGGGAAAGGAGGAAGCTAAAGTACGGTTTGTGTCTTTCTTACACGTCTTTGGTTCAATAGGCAGCAATAAAGGTATCCAGGGGAAGGCATCACAAGGCCTCCTGAGCCCTACTTTTTATAGGGCAGGGAGACAATCTGTAGGAGAGCTTCCTGAGTGGGGAAACCATAATACAGCTGGACTCGCCACTAATGCCATGCACAAACACAATCTACAAATTATCCACAGATATTTCTGTGCTCACTGCCTAAAATGATGGCTAACAGCTTCAGACTAACAATTGGGCAGACCTGGAGCATTCTCATGAAAGAAATCAAATCAACAACACATGAATGTCATGAGTCAGTAGATTTTGAGGGCCCCTTGCTCATTACTACCTCCTCTTATGTGTTTTTCTTCAATGTTTACTCTGGAGAGGGGACACTACAGTCTTAGGAGAAAAAAAATGTAAAACTGAGTCAGTAAAGGAGTTTGAATCATCAGTACTTGGATTTTTACTGGGTGTTTTGAGTTTTGGGGTTTTTTTCCCTGTGATTAATTTCTCCTAGTTCTGGATTTTCCTCTGCTTGTCAGCTAAATTGTCATCCAAGCATCTCTTCTGGCTGTATTTCATCCTTAGGTTTTGTTAATGTCTGCATGATGCTTCTAGCCAAATTCTCTATCCACACTTAGTCCCCATCCTGTCCTGCTCTGCTGTCTGCTCCCTGTTTTGTTTCCCCGGGCCTTCTGATGCTTCTCTTTATCCCACTTGTGCTGCCTGTCCTTTTTCTGCCCAAATATTTTGCTTGTCTGCTTCTTGCCTGTTTCCAGCTCTCTTGAGATATGTACACAACTGCTTCCCTGAGCTAAGCCAGGAGCCTTCATCTCCCCCCAAACGCCCCCCACAAATCACATTTCTTTCTGTTTGGAAAAACAGTAAGTGAACGAAAAGGCCAAGCAACACACTGATGACAAAGCTTTCACTTGAGTCAGCAGAGATGAAAGGAGACTCAAAGCAACTTCTTGTAGAATCAGACAGGTAAATGGCAACAAAAGAAATTCAGTGCTATTATTTTCTTTATAAAACTCATTGCAGGAAGGCACTTCAAGTATTTGTATGCTGTAAAGGTTTCCACATTAGCTCTGTCACATAGGAGAGACAGCAACATATCATGGCAGAGAGAGTTCAGAAAGGCCTTTTTGACCCTGGTCAGCAAAGCTAACTATTGTAGACTGTGAAAGGAATGGAATGGAAGCATGTTCTAAAACATTTCTTGGATATGCATGCTGAAAAGTTGACATATATGTTTAAACAATGATCCAGGAAATTGCCCCAGGGATGTCTTAGTTTGTTTTCTTTGAAGAAGGCTGTAAAACTGCTTTCATTTCATTATGTATGGGGCATGAAGGAGCTCTCTGAACTCCATAAACTCTATTAGAGAAGTCAAGTGGGCTAACATTTTATAGAAGGCACCTTCTCCATCTATATCTTGCCCAGGAGTGAGCCTTCATCAGTGTTTTCTCACCAGTCATGGTCAGGATGAGCAGGAAGAGGGGACGGAGTCCTCTGAAGATGCATCCACCCTCCAGACCTGGCAGGCTTGGAGGGCTGGTCCAGCTGCCCCGTGGCAGTGACAGACAAGTACCCTCAGACCAAGGCAGCAAGTGGCAAACGACAGCACCAGGGGACAATGTGCAATGGCGATATCTTTTTCTCCAGCAGAGTGACTCATTCAGCCACGGCTGCCAGCCGGGGCTCATTAGTCGTTTTACCTATGGAGGAGGCAGAGTGATCTGTGATTTGCTGAGGAAATATTAATTGCATAAAAAGATAATTACGGAAAGGCAATTCACTTCATGAAATTACTGTTTTGAGAAGGTGGCAGCTCTAGTGCTGGGGCAAGTGGATAATGCAGGAAGCCGCGGGTGTTACAGTACATTGAGCAATTAAACACATGCTCCTGGCTGAGCTGCGTTCATAAACTGAGCAGCCTGTGAATCGCTCGCCCCAAGCACGCTCGAGATGTCATCTCCGTGACAGATTCACTGCCACACAAACACAGCCTCTGACACCGGCCTGCGTCGGTGGATAATTTGGCTTTCCAGCAGAGTCGGGCCTCTCCGGGGTGGCTCTGGGGACCGGCTGCTCTGAGATGGGCTTGGCCCCAAGCTGGGCCATCCCTCTGCCCTCAGCTGCAGAGGCACAGCCAGTGTCTGGTACAGCAGCTGCAGGGGCCTGGGTGTCGCGTGTCCTGGGTGTCCTCTAGGCAGGTGTCCCCTCTCCTGCGCACACAGTCTCTTGCCATGGCTGTTTGCAGGCAAGCCCCACTGCTGGGATGGGCACTGCCAAGTGCCCAGTTGCGATGTGGCTGACCAGAAGGGTGGGATGGTCTCTCAGCAGAGTGTGGCTCAGTGTCTGCAGACGGGCTCCCACCCTGGCAGGAGAGTTTGGGCCCCATGGCTGATGAGATGCTCTGCTGATGACGGACAGAGGGTAACTAACGCTGGCTGCAGTGCAGCCAGGGCTTCTGCCTGCTTTGGCATTTGAGCCTTATGCACAATCTTCAGAGAAAGAAACAAAGCAATTTTACCCACTGAGGCCTTGCAGAGAGCAGCAATGCTCTCATGTGCAGTGAGACTGGTCGTGGCAGTAACAACCCTATTCCAGAGGCCTTTGTACCAAGGACTCAGGAGTGACAAAGGGGAGAATTACAGGGAGCTGAAGTGAATTCAGGGTGGCACAGCTGTTGGCTGGCTGCAAAATCCCAAATCCTATTGTATTGCTTCAGCTTTTGTGTCACATGTGATGCACTTGGGTTTCATTAGTAAAAATATTCTCCTTGTACATGGAAGATAGGCTGCGAAGCTGCAGAGGAGCTGCTTCAGATGAGAATGTCCCAGGAGAACAATTGGTGCTATTTATAAAAAATGCAGTCTTTGCAGTGTATAATTAGAAGCTTTGCCTTCCACACACAAATCTGAGATAATGGCCCTGAAAGAAAGTGAAGGAAATCCAAACAGAACAATTTCTGTCCTGAAACTCACTTGTTAAAAACTCCTTCATCTTTTCCCCACACTCTCATCTGGATATCTCATTTCTCCCTGTCCCAGCTAAATGACTAGTGGTCTGGGGATGTGGAAGCACCGCAGAATTCTGCAGATTCTGCCAATCAAGACAGCAAGTGTTTTGCAGCCAGGAAGGTAGCTCAGGCAGGTAGAAGTAAAACCCGTGGGTTTGTTACACCCTCATACTCAAAGATCACTTCTGAAAGCCCCACCTGTTGATGACAGAGCTATGCGGAACAGAGGAATCAGCCATGGCTGGAGATCTGGACTTCCAAATTGGAGCAAAATGTATTTTAAAAATTTATTGTGGAAAGGCAAAGCCCAGCTGTTCTATTTTCTGACTTTAACACAGAAATAGCTTTAACTGATAATTACATTTTAAAATTTAAAAATACTCTGTCTCCATAATGTTAACACATATAGTATGGATTAAAAACATGACATTCATTCTCAACAAACTTTCAGAGGTTTGCCATAAGTGCACACAATTAAAGTGAATTACTAGCTAAAACCTTTTGAAAAGACAGCAAAGTAGTTCAAGAAAATCAAAACATAGTGAAATCAGAAAGTTGCTCAAGAAACCCTTCTCGATCAGCATTTTTCTTAAAACAGATACAAAGTATTCCCAAAATATTCTTGGCTTTCATGAGGCAGCACCTTTGGATGCTGTGCTGTCAGCACTGCTTGTCCACCCACAGCTCAGCAGCAAGCCCAGCTAGTGCTGCCAGCCTTTCTGCAAGTGAAGAACCTCCTCAGCAGTTGTCTGGCATTTTGGGACATGTCTTGGCCCTGGACCAAGGGAGAAAGGGAAGCCAAGGACCTGGTCAGCGAGCTCTCCCACCAGCACTGTGGCCTGGGCTGATGCTGGCAGGGTGGGGACAGCAACCCTGATGCGTAGAAGCAGATTTTAATTAAATCCTGTCATATGGCAAAACTCTTGGAGTCCAAACACCAACTACCTCTTCATCTAGGCAGAGAGCAGCCCATCAGAGTATGTGAGATCTCAAGTGCAGGTGTGGGGATTGCTGGGTGCATTTGCTTGCCATATAAGCTCACTTTTAACAAATTATAAATTGATGATAATTAAATTATTTTCATATATCTATCTATCTATCTTATAGTTTTAAAGTCATGTAAAAATTTGCTTTAAAAGCAGTAAAGGGAATACTCACAGTCCCCCTGCAGAGCAGCTCTTTTTTACTCCTGTCTTGCAGAGAGATAAAATGAGGTGCTGTGGATCAGCATAAATATCTGGTTTGGAGATCAGACAAATAGCTAGATGCAGAGCTAGAAATAGAAACCAGGAAACTTATTTTTCACTCTGTGCACAACAGTATCATCCATTCTCCTCCTGTGGGAAAGGGAAACAATGAAATTATCGAGGGAGTGCTGTGACTATTTGGGAGGTTGGAAGGAAAGCATTTCCTTCCCCACATGTAGCTCCCTGTAGGCTTCCCTTCTCTGCTGATCACAGTGAGCAGTATCAGACCCTCAAGTCTTGTGTCCTAAGGAACTGTGTCATTTGCATTTCTGACACCTACTGGGTGCCATGAACTCTTCACAGCTACAGGGCTACCCTTATTGAGCCTTCCAAGTATCCTTTGGGTGGGAGATGGAAGATCTGGTTTCTCACCAGCTGGGGACAGTGTACTGAGCCAAGCAGTGGCACTCACTCTCACAACAGCTTCCTCTGAAATCAGAACATACACCACTGTTTGGAGACATGTTCACTCCTGACCCCTCAGGTACAGCTTCACAGCAAATGTGGTTACCACAAGATTCTTGAAAACTCCCCTCATTATTACCATCTTTTTTTTAAAAAACAGTCCTCCCTAGTTACTTGAGATATGATTCAGAATATATGATTTTCTGTGCTCTGCACTTTGATGCTAGTAATTGTTCCTCAAAGTTCATTCCTTCCACCTCTGTTTGCAGAGCTCACAAGAACTTGCTTAGGATAGAGTGATAAATGTTTAAAAAGTGCTTCCAGCAGCATGGACTGAAATTTGGCAGGCTAAATCCTGTTGAGGATAGATACAGGCTGAAACGGCGGGACAGTCTGGGTATGGATCAGTTTAATCCAAGCAGAAGGCACCACCACTGCAGCCTTCTCCTGCCTAGGACATAGCAAGCAACCTGCTAGCAGGACGATGATGGCAATGGAGCCTCTATCTGCAGATGGGCTGCTCCTGCAGCCAGGGACCTGTTTTTCAGCATGATCATTTGACCAGATAGAAGAAGTTGTGGATAGGACTGGGGAGTCACCTATAACCTCCAGTATGACTTAACTTGTTTGATTCAGCATGGATAATTCCTTAGGCATCTGAAGATCAATGGGATCTGCTTGCAGCTGGGCCCCTTAATGCTGTTCACTTTTCAAAGAAATGCAGTAATGGAGTAGAACAGGCAGTAATGAAACTCTGAAGGACCCCAAAGTAGAGCTTTTTTTTCTCTTCCTTTAATTGCAAGGCTAATGTTCCACATAAATATCTAGCAGCTGGTTATTTGTGGATGTCACTTTGAAAGCCTGGCTAAAGAACAAGAGAGAGTACAGCTGGGAGTCAAAAAAGCTTTCAGAGATAAGGCACTTTGCCACCAGCATTTCATGGGAGGGGCTTTCAGACAGCAACACGATTTTAAAAGATTAAGGGCAGAGAGTACGAAGTTCATGCAGAATTTAAATATTTATTAAACGTATGTACCAGAGGCAGCCACAAAACACTAGGTTTAAGAGAGGACTCCTGAGATAAAAGGTAAAATACAGGTGGTATATAATGCGCTCTGGTTCCATAAGGAAAAATCAGTCAGACACTGCTAAATGAAAAAAAAACATAAACCTCTGAAATGAACTGAGCAGTAATTGCCTAATGTCAAAAAGACAAAGCACAGAGTTCTTTCCTCTATTCTCTTTATTATTTATAATTAACTTTTTGCTCAAACCTGCAGCCGTAACTGCTCCGGGTGCAGTCACCGTCTGGGAAGCTACCGGAGGCTGACATTTTAAAGGCAGAAGGGATCTGAGGTAGCCCCTGAAATGCAGGGTCTCTGCCTCTGTAGGCAGTTCCTCTGATTTCTCATGCAAATATATGGATAAATATCCAATTATCTGTATCTGACAGACAGGCATGTCTATATGAATAGAAACATGCAGCTGTGTGCTCATCTCAGACTCGGTGTTTAAAGTCTGTCTCCTGCCTCAAGGAAATCAGCATTCAAGAGCAGAGATGACATTAGCTGAATATCCCAGACATTAGCTGAAAAGCCACGGAAGTTCAGGTGAGCCACCTCGGACAGAACTGGCTTTCATGGACACAGGTGAGTAGAAGATCAGGTAATGGTCCAACAGCTTGCTGAGGAGCAGAAGGCAACACACGGCTCGTGTGACACAGCAAGTTCGTGTGCTGGGCTGCTGGGAACCAGTGCCAATAGAGGCTACGGGGCTCAGCAGCGAAAATAAGAAAGAAAAGTGAAAATAATCACAAGTAAAGACATGAAGGTGAATACTTGCAAAAGGAGAAAGTCTTGGTTAGACTCAGAAAGCAGATTTTAGAAAGGGATCCGACACTGCAGATGAGAAACTCTGCAGGGACATCAGTCAGAGGAACTCAGCCTTAATGTGAGACCCTTTTTTTATGCTCTTAAGGAATAGCACTAAATTTTGAACTCTGGATGATCTAATTAAGTATGTTCCTGTCATTTTACCTTAGCCTAAGTAATATGAAGTATATGTCTGTTGGTACTTGCCAGCAAGCTGAATCTTTTGACATTTTTCTCATGGGAAATCTTGACTCATCTCTTTCTCTCACCTCCGATATTTGTCCACTACCTAAATACCACTTAGCTTAACTAAAGCAAGGATGGTGTATGATGCCTTTTATAGTCACTCATTTCTGGTAAACCACTACCCATATTCATATCACGTTCTATTTCTAGTGATTATAAACAATTTCCTCTATAATTCAGAGATGCTGACTATTTATAGACCTACTAAAAGAGTTAAAATTATCAAAGAGCCAACACGTGAGAGACAGAACATGATCAATTGCCCGCACCAGTGCCAGGGTGAGAAAAACCTGTGAGAAGACAGCTTGAAGAGGTGATATTGGGTGGAAGGAGTTTCCCACCAGCCACTTCCGAACAGGGGTTTTGCTATCCAGATGCAAGCCCCTGGCACAGCTGTTCCTTGGTCCCACAGGACTTTCTCACTCTTCAAAGCTGGCTCTGAGGCTTGCTCTGCAGTGCAAGTGCTGCTGCCCTTGTTGATTGTACAGGACTTCACTTTCAGGATGACTGTGTTCAGCCCTTTCCTGTCAAATTCAAGTTATCTTCAAAATGGAGGCATTCTTAGGCATTTCCTAACCCCCTGGTGTCATAAACTCAGAAAGCTGAGTGGACTTAGAGCAGCCTAAGCTAATTTACAAGATCCATTTACTGGCAGGATTTAATTTCCTTTTGGATTTTTGAAGCACAAAAAAATTTCAAAGGCTTTTCACCTCTCTGTTTTTAAATGCTTGCCAAATGGTCCTGCAAACACATTGACATGGACGCTCTCAACACGGACAGTCTCTAACTGTGCAATTAATGACTCTCAAATATTTGCACTGTGGGAATGTGGGAGTGCTATTGTTTTTCTTCCCAGGCAAGTATGATGTCCACATCACTCAACACCCCCTTCCAAGGTTTTTGGAATAGCTGTGAGAATGTGCCCTGCACAAATAGCTGCATGACATTTTTATCTAGACCAGATTTACTTTATGTACTTTCTTCAAATATTTGTGGGAAACAGATAAATGCATCAGGAATGTATGGTAGGGTATGCGCTTTTAGAGGAAAACAGTGTCACAGAGATACTGCAGCTCTTTCTGCTCCAACCTGCCCCGCTTAAACTCTGCAGCTCATCTCTGGGTTTTAAATGGTCTTGGGCAAGGCCCCAGAATTTAGGTACGTCACTCACACATCTCACAGAAGAGCTGTTTTCCTTCAGTCTCGGGTTTTTCTGTGACTGTGTGTGCCCTGCCAAGCATTTTCTTTTTGCTTCCTCACCAGACCTAACGCAGACCAGTCTGACAGTCATTATCAGGGCTGACAATGCTGGGATCTCTCACCTTTCCGTGTTCTTTCCTATGAAGGGAGATGGAAAGATGGAAGTCTCCACAAGATCACCACAAGGAAATGGGCATAGCATCGTCCCACTCCCATTTCCACTGACAGGGAAGGACATTCAGGTAGCTTGAGCAGAGGTCTTTCATGCATGGTGAGAAGTTCAAGGGAAAAATGGATATATTTGTTCAGTATTTTAAGGTATAAAGTCAAAAAGCATAAAAATCAGAACTCATTTTGCCTGGTGAGCAGGAATGTACCCAAGAAGTAGCAATACCTGCATCTGCACCATGCTTTTGCCCATGTTGGTATGAATTCCAGATTTCTAGAAAAAGAGGTGAGGGATAGACCTGCCTAAAGGCCTTTTAATCTCTGATCTTTGTTTTGAATGACCTTCTAGACTAGTTTGACTCAAGGGTTGTCATAAACTGGGAAGTCCTCTTCCTGATGGAGGTAATAAAAGTACAATTTGTGCCAAGCAATACCAAACTGACTGCACTGAACAACTCAGAGACTTCTCTGGGAAACCAGAAGCCTGTGGGTGAAAACTATTGATGCTTGACTTTTTATTTTTTGTCATAGTTAGCTTTCCAAATGTCAGTGCCACTCAGTTTGCCAGCAATAGCACCACTGTGCTAGAAACTAAACTGGGATACTGATTTATACAGCAAAAGCTCAGACTGGAAAACAAAAGCCCTTTTCCAGCTCAGACTGGAAAACGTGAAGCCCAAACTGCATCATGATTATATCCAACCTCAGGAACAGCCAGGGAGTTTTCACAATCAGAGTTCATCTGACACATTTTTTTTGATACATCCAAAGTCCAATTTGAATTTGAGTTTTGCTTTCCAGAAAAGGGTTGTATTCAACATTGTGGCTGTTTGAGTAACCTCTGCAGCCAGGAAGTGAGAAGCTCACAGGTAAATGTTACAGAAAGCCCAAAGCCCTCTTTGCACAGCTATTCTTAGCAGAGACTTTATTGACCCAACATCATCTGTATTGCTTCAGATGCCAGTTCTGGTAAAAAGTGCTAGACTGACAACTGTGGGGACTTGAGGTTTGTTTACTCACTGAACCAAGAGAAAACAGCAGCAGGGAATACTTCCTTCCCAGCACTCTCAGCCAACTTTATTCTTATAACCTAACTTTTGTACCGAAGCAGTGTTTTGGAGCTCCAACCAGCAGCTCCTGTTGCTGAACACTGTAAAAATAGACAACTTCTTCCATTCTAGCAAGCAGGACCAGGATAGTAAAGCACTTTTCACTCGCATGAGATTTCCAATGAAACGGCAGCTACATTCTGTGGATTTTCACTGTCCCGACCAAGACCTGCAAACTCATTTTATGCAGGGAACAGTGTGGACACCTGACATCACCTAATCACTCACCATCTACTTAGGCTGCCATCAAAATCCTTCTTTAGGAGGACCCTGACTTAAAGCTGTGATATGTCTGAGTAGTACATATGCTTTAGCCAAAAGAAGAGGAACAGAAGGAGGAAAACTAAGACAAGGGGATAGTTAGTAGAAACAGTGCATTACTGAGACATCTGTTTGCCACAGGGGCAGCAGAACAAGACAAACTTGTGAAAATTGCCTCCAATGGTCAGGGTTGAAGCTGAAGAACCTGACAATATCTCAGTTTAGGGGGGAACTCCAGTGAAAGGAGATGGCATCCCGATTTGGAGTCCATTCAGTTCAGCACCCAGAGACAAGTGCAGCCCTCCAGCACAGATCACTCTAATTGCATCCTATTTACAGTATAATTGCCCTATAAACAGACACACACATACAGCACAAGATAATTTGGATCTGTAATTATGTGCAGTTAGCAACATTCATTGCTCCCTGCTCTACTTATCCCTAATGAATGGCCTGTGCAAACAGCAGGCTTGGTACTGGGACAAATTTAGGTGTGACATGGGCAAGGGCAGTGCCAGAGATCAGCACCGTTTGTCACAGAGTGAGGAAATGGAGGAGCATCAATGTCTAGTGGAGCAATGAGCAGACCCCCAAAGCCCTGGGGGGGTAGGGTTCACAGGAACAGTGCATGACCAAAGGATTCAAAGGACTCAGACTCTGCCGTTGACCTGGAAGTGTGGTTTCAGGAAAACAATTTGGATGTCTTTATGCTTCATTTTCTGCACCTATAGGACAGGGCTGGCCTCCTCATTTCTTTGAAACTGAGATGGGACACAGAAGAAAATTTTTATGAAAGAGCTGAGATATTCTGCTATTTTAACAATCCACAAAGGATCCTCATATAATAACGTCCAGTAAATGCTTTAGAATCTTAGTGGATGCAAAAACATTAGAGATGTATGACTTGAAGGTGTTAGCACCTCCTGAGAGAGGCCCTGGCTGAAGAGGCTCAGGAACATCCCCAAAGTCAGAAATTTTAGGACCACACAAAACCAGACGTGTCTGAGGTGCTGGCAGCAGACCATAGGGAAACAGGGACATTCTCATCACCTTAAGCTTGTGAAACAAAGCAATTTAATGTTGGGAAACTATATTCTTTGTGGCAATAAAAGCCCTTCTGGGCCCAACAGATGGAGAAAATGGAGTTTTCTGTCCCTAGAAGCTATAGTTTTGGGAAAGAGAGCTGGGGCCTGAGTGAACCAAAACTGTCTGTGAGGCTCTCCAGCAGATCTGTCATTTGCTAAACAGTGATGATAATGGTGAAAAAACACCCGTGTTCTAAAAAAACCTACTGCAAAGGGAAACCACCCATCTGGGCTTCCACTCTGTGTGAGTTGAGGCTGTGGTATTATCTGAGAGGCTGCCTTCTTGCTGGCAAATGTTAGCCAGTACCTGCGGGAAGAGAAAGAAAGCAAAACATTTTTTTCTGGCCCAGCTCTCCTGTGGAGGTGTATCCTCCCAGGAGTGACTCAGCAGCTTAGCTTGAAATTGCTCTTTTGCTGCCCTCCAATTTGTCTTGCATTTCAAGGAATGCAGGTCATTTACTTAGGTCTCCCTAGGCTGATCCTCGAGGTGTTTGTTCTCTTTCCCTCCCAGAGGACCATGTTCCCCTCTGGACTGCCCCATGCCATCAGGGGCAGAGCTGGTGCAGCAGAGCTGTCTGGGGTGGCCATGCTGCTGCTCCCTCAGAGGGACAGCACCCAGCCTTGGTTCTCCTGCACCAGGAGGGTGCCTTGTGCAGGAGGCAGAAATATCCCATATGTACCACTGCTTTTGAGGAATTAGATATCTAGGAATTAAGCATGAATTTCTATTCTCTCTTGTTTGATTAAGGTTAGAAAATACCATCTCGGGAGGGGGGGGCTGTCATCCTTTCCCATATACAGCCTCTGGCAGCTAAGGCTTCTCCTTTTTTGTACTCAGTAGCTTAGTGCCCTTCCCACTGGGTGCCCTGATCCGAGAGAACTTGTTTAATGAAATCTCCCATCTAATGGCAAAGTTCCCTGACATAGGGACTTACTAGGCCTGAGGAAATTTAAGAAAAAGCAGAGGAATTTTTCCACCCACGCAGAGCAGAGTGTGAGCCATGGGTGGGTGAGCAGCAGACTTGGCTTTGGTGGCTTTGGAAGGCAGTAATGCATCTCCCTAGAGAAAGGCAACTCTGACCTACCCTGGGGGACCCATCCTCCCATTCCATTTGAGGAAACACTAACGGAGGCTGCTTCTGGTCCATCTCCTATCTGGCATGTTCTTGTCCTTTTGGACCCCTATTCCCCCTAGCTTACCTGCATTTTTCTGGGCTGTACAGAGGTTTCATTCAGAAATAAGCCTCACCCCCCCATCACACCGCTCTTTTTCGTGTTTCTGCTCTCTTAAGCCAGGGGACCCCATGGCCTCTGCTGCAGCCCTGGATCCCCCCAGCCTGTGGAGCACAGCATCACAGCAGGCCAGGCTCCACGGCGCAGTCCTGGCAAGCCAGCAGCCTGCTGCCAGCTCTCCCTGTGCCAGGAGCCCTGCACAGGGAGGCATTAGCCAGGCACAAGCCTGTCGACCTGGAGCAATGCAATGCTGGCCCTGCTTCAGCTGGAGAGCTCAGCAGGGCCTGGCTCTGGATAATCACAGCAACCTAGGCACAGCCTCCAGGCTCAGCAAATGCTGTATTTAATGTGAATAAAATAATTACAGGAATGGCACTCACTGTAGTTAGAAACTAAAAGACCGCCTGCACCTTCAGTGTGTGTTACCACTAAGGAGCACTGTTCAGTTTCTTAATTTAAATATTCTTTAAATTCTTCCTCCTGCCCTGGAGCATTTGGGAGCTTTTGAGCACTAGCAATGGGAGGAGAGAAGGGGGGAAGAACTTAAAACAAATTCTGTGCTGGGCTCCAGGAGCACGCTGGGGCCAGATCCCTCTCACCCCACCAGGAGCCAAACTTCTGCTTGGACCTAGAGGGAACATGAAGAAGGGGTTTATTGAATGGCTGCCTAAAGGGCAAGATCCTTTGGCAGCATGAGGAAGAGAAGCAGCCCACTCTTATCTTTGGCACTAGAGCAACAGATGGGCCGTACCATCAGAGTCAGAGAGAGACCTAAGATGACATTTTTAAATCTCCTGTCATAGACAGCAGTTGCAGTAAGCAAGAGTCTTCTTTAAATTACCAGTAGATACTGTGAACTGCCTCATGATGAACAGTTTCTGGCAGCTTGTGAGCATTGAGGATGGATCATCTGGACACATCTGTGGGCTGCAGATGGGGCAAGTGTTTTGCTGAACTTCAGGAGACCTTAGGATCTTGACTATGTGCACAGAAGAAGCAACAATTTCAGGGGCTTTAGCAAAACAGCACCCACAATAACAAGCATTTTTTTCTTCTTCTTTCCAGAGCTGCACAAGTCTTCCAGTGTATTAAGAACAAGGCTACCCTGTAAGTCCTAACAACATCCACCAGGAAGGATGATACAATAGAGCATGGAATAAGTGTATGTGGGAGGAAAGAAGGGGCATGAGGCATCTACATAATTTTTAAATCCAGGCAGATCAAATGTACTGAAGCAGCTCCTTACATCCAGGGAGATGGAACAGCTGAGCAGGTGATTAATGAGGCCTCAGCTTGGCTGTGCTGAACATTCTGCTGAGGCGTGGGAAGGGACACAAATCGGCGAGCTGGGGTGGAGTTGCAAGGAGGCAACTTTGAAAATTGGTACCATTTGTCAGCTTGCTGCTTGTTCAGCCTGGGCAATTCCTCCCTGTCTGGGTTGCCCCGAGCATGGACAAGGGGATTGCAACCATTAATTTTGGAAGGTGCTCAGATAAAAAAATTTGATCATTAAAATTATTTCTTGATTTAAAAAAGATAATAAATTTCACAGTGGCTCATAATAGCACCATCAGCATACACATTAATCCTCATGTTCCTTGGAGAGGAGCAATGGCAAAGATCAGTGAGCCAGGTAAGCTGAAAGAGAGATGAAAGAAATTAACATAATATAACATTGACCTGAGGAAAGTACAGGGAGAAATGTGCCATGGCAGGTTATAGTGCATAAAGAAGGAGGAGAGGGAGCGTGCTGGCTGAAGCAGCACAACAGGCCTTGGGAGAGCCATAGCAACAGAAACAGATTGAGGTGATAAAGCAAGAAATGCTTCACAGGGAGAGGTTTCTCAAGGCAGAGAGATGACTGAAAGGGACTGAACCAAGACCAGCCAAAGAAAATCTCTTTGGAATCTGCTGGCACTTGCTTCAGAAAATAGACCAGTGGAGGTCAAAGCAGTCTCTTCCTTGGTTCAAATGAACCCTGACATGTCTGGTTTTCTTGGAGCTGGAGCAGTTCTTAGGTCCAGCAAAAGTTAAGGCAGCATTAACAATCACAGTGCCTGGCTCTAGCCCTAATGCCCACTGGAGTGCATATTGTGTGATAAGATGTGGGGTCCTGCATGCCTGTGCCATTTTACTGTGCGGTTTCTTAGGCAAGTAATCTTATTAGACTGCGGCAGAAAAGATATGAAAAGAATAATTAATTTTATCACATTCTTTTGAAACAGACTGTTGTTGATTTTGAAATAGACAATGTTTTCTCCTCTATATTTATAGAGTCTGAGCTTTTAAACCCAGAAGGCACAGGGCAATTCAGCCTGACCACCTGTTTTAGCAAGCTGGCCAGACTGTCTTACCAACAATTTCAGTTTCAGATGGGTAACATCTGTTTAAGATCCACCTCTGATTGCTTTCTTTTTCCCAGTCCTCGGTCCGTTTCAAGAACTATTCCAACATTCAGGTGCAGATTAGAGCCTGTTCAAGCTGTCAGGTGTCAGGAAACCTTTTCTAAATATGCTCAGGATTGCAGTAACAAAGTGCTCAGCAAAACAATATTATCATTGCTAGGTGTTTTTCTGCTAAGATTGCTTCAACACATTGCTGATGATGCCATCCTTGTGATCTTGGTCAGGCATCATTTTGGGAGAGGGCTGGATGCTGTGCTGGTAACAGCACAGGTGCCTTCCACTTTCTGCTCTGAAGCTTTCTACAGACTTTCTGTTCCCATCTCCATGTCCAAAGAGGATAAGGCATTTTGGTCTTGCAGGAGGCCTGTAAGAACTATATCACTGAAGTTTCTGAAAGGCCGATTCATGGTGGGGAAAAGTCCATCCATCCGTTCATCCACCAGGAATTCAGGAGACAGGGTGAAACCTTGTTCCCCTCTGAAAAGGGAGGCAAAACTGCTCCCTGATTTCTGGGGCACTTGCAAGATGCACAACCCTTAGTTTCAGTCAGTGGTAAATCTGCCTCTCCCGTGAGGACTAATGGGACGATCGATATAACCAGTGTAGATATTGAGGGCCTGAATATGTGTTGTTGGTAAATTGTAAAGGATAGGGTAAGAGTGGGCTTTAATTTTATTTGCTAGCAGACTTCACCACATGTTGTGTGAAATAAGATATTACTAATGCTGTTAATCTGCAGTGACAGCAATCTTTTTTTGCTCTGTATGCTGACTGCTCACAATCACTAATCACTGATGCTTGCTTTTCTTCAGTTCTTTTCTTTAATGAGCAATTAGCCTGTACAGTGGTGGATATAATTTTCAGGTGGATACCTATGCCATATCATTCAATTATTACAAAAGCTGCATTAACTGAGTTAAATTATTAAGAAATATTTCCTGGTGTATAAAGTGGCAGCTGTTCTGGGATGAGGGGAATTCTCCAGGCTCATAAAAAGCATATGAAAATGCAGCATTGGTCCTTGTTGAAGAAATATCTTTGGCTGTGTCTACTCAGCCTCTTAGATAGCTCTTAAGCTTGAAACATTATCTTAAGCCTACGTGAGCCAGAATGGGGCGGGGCGGGGCTTGGACTCTGAGTTTTTGGAACTGGTGGCACAGTAGATCCCCAAGTGCTGGCTGCCCATGTGGTGGCACATCAATCTAAAAGGAGTCAGGTTTGTGTCCTGATCTTGCTTTGTCCAAATTAAAGACATCTAGACAAATAACCACAGCCATTTTGTCTGTCACAGAGTCAAACTAGATAGGATGGCCCTCTTCTTCCCCTTGCTGCCCCACTGTTTTGCACATGCAACCAATAAATCTAGTGAATGAAACTGCTTGCAAGTATAGCAGTTCCACTCAGAACTAACTCAGATTCTGCAAAAATGTTATAGAATAATTTTGTGGAACTTTTTTCTTCTGTGTGCTTTTAGCTTCATGCTTATGTGCATGTATTTGATTTCTTTTACTCTTAAAATATATCAGAAAGACTAGGAGACATTAATGATGAGATAGATGGCAGGTCTAAATTGCATTATCAACACTGCCTTGTCATCCACCATCTGGGTAAAATAACATGTAATACAAATGGAAGTTTAAGTCAAAAAATCTGTTCAAAGGATTCAAGATTTGCCTCTCTAGCTTTACAGACAAAGCTGTATGGCAACAACTACAGAGAGCAGTTTATTTTCTCTCTTCAGAAACAGAGTTCAGTGAGATGCTCTGCAGGCAGTTTGCCTGAATTTAGAATTCCGTGGAAACTCAGAGTAGGGAAAATGACCCTCAAGGATCCTTTTCTGTTCCCAAATCAATTGCTCAGCTCAAATGCTGAGATATGCCACTGGAAGCAAAATGAATATATTGAATATATCGTGCCGAACTTCAGATTTTGAAGGTCTCAGAAGTTTTGGTTAGTGTGGAAGGAAGATGTTGTCCAGTGCTAGAGGCACAAAGCATCACCTCCTCCTCTTGTCCTGCTCAAATGCTTGTAGACACAGTTCAAGAACCCTCATGATTCTGCGATCCTGGTTTGTTCTTCAGCTGCCTTTGCCTGTGACAGCACCAAGATCAGGCACGAGGGCTGCCACTGCTAAACCCATTGCAGCGAGCACTGATCTCTTGGGAATTTCTTCCCTCAGACCTTATATCTAGCTATAAATAGAGAACAATGCAAAGGGCAATTTGCAAGGCATTTTGTTGGTTGCTTAGCTGGATTCCTTCTATCTGAACAGATGAATACCACCCAGAGCACGGTGGTATTTTAAGAAACTTTTGTTTACTTCTTCATTTTGCTGGAGGCCTGAATTGTGCTACCCATACTGTAGTGGTGGGCACTAACTGTATCCTGCAGCTAAATTCTTCCATAAATTCTTGGGAGATTGGCTGGGCTGGGTATAGGTGTAATCGAGGCAGGATTAGGCTGAACCCTTGGCAGCACCCCACTTTCCTTCTGCTTAATTTGTAATAGTGTCCATTAGCTGCTTTCCACTCACTGCTGAGAGAGGAGGCTGATCTGAATGCAGGAAGGGTCACAGGGAATTTGAAACAACCAGAAATCTGCTGGTGGAACTGGCTGTAGGCAAAGGTTTCTCTGTGGCAGCCGAACACAGAGCCTCTCTGCCAGTGGGACACACAGCCCCTGCTGCTGAATCAGCTCCGTCAGCTCCGGGGGTGGGCAGGGAGGGAGGAAACCAGAAACAGCGGATCCACCCCGTGCACGTCTTGAGATGTCACCAGTGGACTGGGACATTCTCTTCTGTACCCACCTGAGATATTTGCTTGGGGGTGGTATTTAAATGTCAGTCTCCTGGAATTTGATCCTGTTGAGTCCTACGGGAGGAAGCAGTAGGCTGGATCCTCAACACAGGGCTTCCATATAGAGCACAGGAGCTGAATTTTTGACATGAATGCACAACTTTTCTTGTGGTCATTTCAGGAGAGTGGAAAGTAGTCCAGCACTGGAGCATGTTGGCTTGTTGAAAGAGCTGTGAAATTTCCATCCCTGGAAATATTCACAACTTGGCAGAACAAAGGGCAAGTAACCCCACAGGAGTTTGCCCTGCCTTGGATGAGATGATCCTCAAAAGTACATTTCCTCCCAAATTCTCCTCTGGCACTTTGATGTCATGTCAGGGTGACATGGCTTTTGAAACAACTGTTAATGTTCCCAACACAGGCTGGGCAAAATGTTAGAACATAGGCATCTAAATTTATATTTCTAAACTTTAGGTTAATAAAAGTCACCAAAAGTGCCAAATCCACTGATGTAGATGGGCTCTTTAAACAAAAAAGTTGCTACTTTTCACAGCTCACCTTAGCCTTTCCTTTGTTTTGTTCTTTTGTGTTTTTCTTGTAACTTAATAGTGAAGAAATCCGATTTATTTACTAGAGCTGACCAGAAAGAGAGGATTTTTGCAAAGGATCAAATGCAGAGCTGTTTGAAGATTAAAACAACAAAAACCAAACAAAAACAAAAACAAGAAACCAAAACCATAACACCACTTGCTCACCCAAACACACTGCCAACAGCCAGGAATTGTAAATTTTACAGAAGTATCCAGATAGCCCAGTTCTTAGAGTATTTATCTTAGATATGGGCAAGCCAGAGTTAAGAGAGTTAAGTTACTCTTTCTGGTTCATTATGTGGTCAATGTTTTTAATTATATTTGTTTTGGCTTAGGATAGAGTGAGTGCAACCTGAGATCTGCTAGGGGATCAGGATCTGAAGGACAGCTAGAGGAAAAAGCCAGCTTTGTTCTCTAGCTTTCATCCAAAATCATGCTGGCTTGGATTCTGTACCAGGCATAGTTGGAATGAAATGACAGATCTGAGCCCATAAACCCGAGAACTGGAGAAAACTCAGTTACGCTGGAAATTCATTAGTCTCCCTGAGACAGGAACACAGGCTGACCAACAGAATTCCATTAACCGTGTAAGAGGCGGAGTCAAAACAACACAAAAGGGCAAACCTTCAGCGGAGATGAACTATTTTAAAGCATTTGTTAATATTTTCAAAAAACATCCAACATTTTCCTTTGGGTCAGATTTTTGCCTGCTCTTCTTCTGCTCTGCTGCAAGTTGCACAGATGCACACTCCTGTTTTCTGCTTCCATCTCTGCTGTGGAGGTGCAGCAGAGACTGGGGCTACCGCTCTAGTGACAGGTGATAAACACACAGCACGTCCCGTTGCAATCCCTCTGTGGATTAAAGCATAGATTGGGTGACCTGCCTTGCCAAGACTGTTGGGAACCTGTTGGAGCTGCTGCAAATGGAGCAGAAAAAACACCATCCCTTCTTTTCAGCGTAAGGAACTCATTTTGGTACAGCCTGGAATACAACCCTGTGAGAGCATTACTTGAGAGCTTGCACAAGTCCCTTTCCTGTCACAGTGCTGAATCCCTCAAAAATAATGCAGTCATGAATAGAAACGTACTAACCATTAAATGTTTAGTGAAACCAAAAGAGAAAATTGGCAGGGAAAGAAATGTTCTTTTCAAACTTCTGAAAGAGCAGTACAGGCAAGAGGGAGCAAACAGCAATATCACAGCCTAATAACAATGCTGCTCGAGGACTCCTTTAAAGTAATGAATATGTTTTTAATAAGCATATTCCCCCAATTTGGCATCTCTGGGTTCACATAGAGATGTAATTTCATACACAGAGCGTGGCACTGAGGATGCATCTGAAATGCCTGGGGACTCTCCAGATGGGGAGATGTGGGTATGCAGAGGAACAGTCTCTGTTAGAAGGAATTTAATCTGATTTGTCTCTCAAAAATGAGAAAAAAGCAGAAAAGCTGGCAACCTCCCAGCTCCCTCCCTGTTGTCTGCCTCCCCCAAAGACGACTGCACAGCAAGTTCTACCCAAGAGTGTGCAAGACCCAGTTGCTGAGCAGGGCAGAGCATCAGTGTCCTGGCCGTGCCTCCTGAATCACGCCACAGGGTATGGGGCTTTTCCTGGCCCGACCCCTGTGCGAGGGCCACCAGCCTGTGGGACAGCCACAGGGAGTCTGCTGGCAATGCCACAGTGGCACAGCGTGACAGTCCATCCACCTAGAGCCTCTGACACCTCTCTCATAGATCTGTAATAAAATGAATCTTTCCTATGCACTGTCGGGTGAGGGAGACAGCGGGGAGGGGTAGGCAGACTTCAGGTATGATTATCTTGTCTTCCCAAGCTTTTTGGCTTTTAGTAAATAAACCTAATAAGATGCTGGGCAGCAATTCAATCTGTCATGCTTCACACATCAGAATAATTCAGCCAGAAATAGAAAGTGTTCAACCCCCATTAGAGGCAGTGCCCTAAAGAACAGGCTGATTTCTCTGTTTTTTGGCTTGTAATTTATTTCACATCAATTATGCACTGCCAACAAAAGTAGCTTCGTGCCAAGCTGCGATCTGCTCTTCTTTTAAAGACATCCTAACCAGTTTACTTCTTTTCAGACTGCTTGTTGGCAGATCTCTAACGACAACAAAATCTTAACTCTGTGAAGAAGTCACACGTGGCACTTCGTTCCCAGTGCTGCAAGGTAATTCCCTCTGTGGCATGAGGTCCTGAGCCAGCTCTCCCTAAAGGGTTTTCCTCTCATTAAGAGGAATGCAAAT
>VYZR01019272.1:33052-49091 GCA_013400675.1 Oxylabes madagascariensis | reverse complement strand
TCAGCCAGAAATAGAAAGTGTTCAACCCCCATTAGAGGCAGTGCCCTAAAGAACAGGCTGATTTCTCTGTTTTTTGGCTTGTAATTTATTTCACATCAATTATGCACTGCCAACAAAAGTAGCTTCGTGCCAAGCTGCGATCTGCTCTTCTTTTAAAGACATCCTAACCAGTTTACTTCTTTTCAGACTGCTTGTTGGCAGATCTCTAACGACAACAAAATCTTAACTCTGTGAAGAAGTCACACGTGGCACTTCGTTCCCAGTGCTGCAAGGTAATTCCCTCTGTGGCATGAGGTCCTGAGCCAGCTCTCCCTAAAGGGTTTTCCTCTCATTAAGAGGAATGCAAATTCTGCCTGGCCTTGTTCTGGTTGTCTCTCAGCAGGAGCTATATGCTTGGAGAAAAATGTGACCATCCCGATGACCCATGAGATTGACCACACATACCCTGACACTCACCCCTCGGCAGATCAGGGATCCAATCCTTGCAGCTTAGGCTCATCAAAAAGAGGTGGCAGAGGGAGGAGCAGGGGTGCTGACACCATGGTCCAAACCAGCCTGTTGGGAGTCACATCTGCAGGCTTCATCACTAGCTGGGAAGCTCCTCCGGGAGAGGGGAAAGAGATCCTCTTTGCATTGTAGGGCTGTTCTACCCCTCTGCCTCTCTCACTGCATTGTCATGGTAATGGCTCTGCTTCAAATGAGAAGCCATACTCTTTTTTTTTTATTACTAAATTAATTATTTGGACCACATTCCATATTGCTTTGCTTCTCATATTGCCACTAGCACAAAAAATGGAAACATTTTCTACCTAAATTGCAGCTAGGGGAAAAGGCACAGATCAGATCTGGAATAGAATAGCAGGGCAGCCACCACTCACATTTAGGCAGCATTCCTGAGCTGGTGTTTCTGTAAAGCAGAGGTGAAGCACCTGAATGAACCAGGCCTGCTGTTCAGCTCACTGCCCAGAGTGATGCTCTCTTGCCTTCCCTAGCTCTCATTGCACAGTGTTATCCAAGTTTGCATGAATCAGACCTGGAATTCACAGCCTGTGCCAGGAATTGCTCATTCTATGCCATTCAAAGTTTTGCTGAATTGGGCATTCTTTTGAGTCTGTTTTTTCAATCATTTGCAAACACACAAGGGGAGCTAAAAAGGTTTTGTTTCTTTAGTCCCATGTCCCCATCATCTGTGCTGTTTTGAGAGCTTGTTGCAGGCACATGTGGAGGTCTTTGTTCTAGGGAGCCATTGGGAGCTGCTATCTTGGGAATCAAGAGAGAGGAAGGCAACAGCCCTTTGCCGGGGAGAAGATTGAGTTTTTTTATATTCTTTCTGCATGATGTTGGAGCTTGAAGGGAAAGGCATATCACCAAGAGGTGCAGGTAAAAGCCATGCCTGCCCAAGACATCAGGACTCTGATCCTCAAGGAGATCAAAGTGGGAATGCTAATTAATTCAGTCATCGAGCTGGCTATCATTTCCATCATTAGCAAGGACAGGCAAGAGATCAGTCATTCTCAGTGGCTGGCTCTGCCCCAGGGGTGGGCATTGCAAAGTCAGTCCCCAGTGGCACTGCAGTGCCAGAAGTGTGAATGCATTTGCCGAAGTGAATCCAGAGGTCCTGGCTTGCTGCATTCCAATTCCAATTCCAATGCTGCATTCTGCCCTCGGAAACAGGGGAGTCAGGCAGGGCAGAGGGGTCCTTGCCTCTCCTGGTTGCCCTCTGGAGGGAACACGAAAGCTCCCAAGTGCCTGGCATTTCCCAAGGGAAAGCAGAGCCTGCAGGTACCTGCTGCTCTGGAGAAGATGGTGGCTGGGAGCAGCAGTCTGCACACCAGGAGGCACTGAGACTGCTCTTCTTTTGAAGGGTGTTATTTAATTACTTTGCTGCATAATGACGTTATCTGTGTGATTCCTTTGCTAATACATCTTTGCCGGCTGTAGGAGACAAAGTGATTCTTAATCACACTGCTGTGAAAGTTCAGGTATCAATATCTCTCTGTGCTGTTTATGAACTATGGCAGTATTGCCTGTACATATATTTTTATGCCATTTCACAGGAGGTTGTAAGTATTTCTCCTTTCTAACTTCCTAGCTATTACTGTTTCTGTAGAGCATTTCTGGGAGTTTTGCAAACAAGGCCAGCTTGTAAAAACCATTATGAGCTCTTGTAACAGCCAGGGTGAGCTGTGACTGAGCCCTCTCCCTGGTGAAACAGACTGTGAGGTGCAGGACTGGGATGCAAAGCCAGCCATGGTGGCTGTGAGTCACCCCCAGCTTCTCATACCTGTGTACAAGTGCCACTACGGAGGGGTGGTGCACTTGCATGCACACTAGTTCTCCAATCTCCCCTAGATAGGTACATAAATACACATATATAAATACTTCTTTGCTTCCAAGCAATGATTTTCAGAAAGATCTCCAGATCTTCTGGGTTTACAGGAAACCAGCTAGATCAAAACAATTTCCTCTGATCTATTAAAGCTGTTGTTGTACTTCGGCTGAGACACTATGAGGCTTGCTTGTTTTCTTTAGAGCCCTGTCCTAAAAGCCCTGCCAGGAGCTCAGTGTACAAACAAGGCAACAATGCTGAAGTTCTCTTCCCAGCAGGCTGAGTAATGTTTCCATGTCTACTGCTCACAGAGAAGCCCTCTGCCACCTCTAAATATACTCACAGCCAGGGTTATGCTCTTCTTATCCTTTCTTTTTTGTTCTGCTTGCTGGAAAAAATGAAGAAACTTGGGTGTTCTGTAATAGAAGAAATTTCATGTTGTACAACCCCTCCTGAAAGTTTTTCATGATGGGATAGAGAAAAACCAGGTCCCAGCAGGCTTTAGTGGCATAGCCAAGGGGTCTGTGACTCACTCCTGTCTCCAGAACAGGCTTTCGGTGTATCTGGGAGGGCTGCACAGGCTCCCTGTGTCCCTGTCACCAAGCAAAGGCCCTGCTGATACACGAGCCCATCACAGAAGTACTCGGACAGGAGCGAGTAATGAAAGACAAAGCTGGTGAGAACCCCTGCGCTGTGCAGGGCACCCAAGCACAGCTGAGGTGCTCCTGGGGAGAGGAGAGCTGCAGGCAAGGCACTGCTTCGCCAGGTTGCAGCAACCCAATCCCAGCTGATCCTGGCTGCAGCCATGCTGTTACGAATGGATGTGGTGGTGTAGATAAGCCCTTGCCTTTTGCCCAGGCCTGTGGCAGCAGGCAGGAACTTTATTGAGGTGGCCAGCACCCCAAAACCCACTCTCGTTCGCAAGTTCTTTAATAATGGCTGATTCAGTCTGTTATAGAATGAATTATTTATTTAATAGACAGAAAACTAATAGATATGAGACTTAAAACAAACTAATACTACACAGGAGTAAGAACAAGAAGAGACTACTAGTAGGTATATACAGCGGGGTTAAAGGTATTAATGTTACAGCCAGCAAAGAAATATAACTTAGGATTCAATGTATCTTATCATCCGATTGGTGGGACACACATTGAGATCCTTGCCCTCAATCACCAAGGGAAGTAACCATGGATTTGCATCCAAACTCCATGGACAAGTCTCCCACACTTTCAGGGTGTGTGTGTAGAAGGCTTCTGCCTCTGATAACTTGTGTGTCTTTTACAGTTTGTAAAACAGTTTCTCTTAGTCAAGAATATTTCTTTTATCTCTTCCCACATCAGCTCTCCAGACTAAGATGTTGATTCTCAGCTGAGGCCTGAGCCCTTTTGCTGCCAGAGATGATCCCTTGCTGGGTCTTTCAGCCTGGGTTATCTCTTTATGCACCAGCAATTTGTGGTAAAGGGGCGGAGGGGTAGATGTGCTGCCACACCTGGGAACCTGGAGACCATGCAACACTACCTAATACTGTACTCACCTCTAAACTAGAGGAAAGCACAGGTCCCTCACATTATGTCTTCTATTTAAAGACAGGCCAAAGGTCTTGCTGGATCAGGACATCCACCTCTGACTCAATGACTCGGGACAAAAGCACCACCTTAAGCATCAGAGTGTGTTTCCAAGAGTGGGAAGGCAGTGATTTCTGATGCAGATGGAAATCAGCCTCGCCTTGAAGCACAATGACGGCCGTATCTCGTAATTATTTCCTAGTGAGTATCATTTCACATGCAAATCCCATCCGTGCAAAAATTTAATCCTTTTAAAAATTCTGAATAAGTGACAGGGTCTATAATTTCCTGCTGTGGTGACACTACACAGTGTCATCAGGCAGTGTGGTGGTTTCAGCACCCGCTGGTCTCATCTGTGTGCACGCTGCAAGAAGCATTGCCAGGAGCTTTGGGCTCTGCTGCAGGTACAGCCAAAGCTGCCAGGGTACTGGGCAAGCTGCTCTCTGCAGGCATTTACAATCTGTGGGGCGTTTATAAAACAAGATTTTCCCCAAACAAGCCCATTCAGGAGGCAAAATGCAGCTGCGTAAATATAACCCAGGTGCTTGGGGAACTGAAAAGAGTCCCTGATATGTGCCAGAGAAAGGCTAACGTGGGTCAGGCTGATAGGTGCCAGCTGCCAGCCCATGCTAACCTTGGCTTAGCACAGGGCTGGCACAGAACCCTCTGCAGACATTCTGTATGCCATCCTTGTCCAGGCTGGGCCTTCCCAGAGGAAAACTATTCATATCCTTCACTAATTGTTGTCCCCATCCCTATTTGGGATGATCTTTAAGAATTATTTGGGATATTTTGGGGAAATCTACTTTTTCTCATTCATTGCTTGTATCATCACCCTCTTCCTTGTGTCACTGTGAAGCAGAAAAGGAGACAAAAAGAAATTTGGGTAGGAATATTATTGGTCTTCGGAAGCCTCTAGCTGAGAGGCCCAAGCTGACAGCAGCCTGTGGACTAAAGCCCATGTTCCTGCTGGGGATGTCCTGGTGGTCTGCTGAGGATTTTGTGGAGAGAGAAGTAAAGAAAGGCGCTCTTCAAGGAGCTGTTTGCAGCTTTCTGTCCACTATCAAGGAGATGAATTCAAATGTTGCCAAAAACTTCAAATAGGTTTCATATTTAGACGACCCAGTGCTCCAAATCTGTCTTCCACACATCAGAATTTTAATGTGTTGAGTACCACCTGTCTCTAGATATTCATGTTCTTTTGGCTGATGATTCTTGTGTTGGTTCACTGTCAAATATACATATATATATACATATATATATATATATACATACATACATATATGACTCTGTCATATACATGTATTTAATATATGCATCTCACAACTGCACTCTGAGCTCACTGAGAAAGGTGAGAATAGGCAAATACCTGAGGAGAACTGCTTTCTCTGCCTGGAATGGGAGCCTGCCCCGAGCAGCAGCCTTCAACTGTGATCTATCAGCATCAAATTCTTCACCAGCTTGCTTTCACATAATTAAAGAACAAGTGGTGCGAGTTTCGATATTGAAAGCAAAAAAATCTCATCTCTGTCTCCCGGGAGACTCCCCTAAATGAAGCAACCCATCCTGCAAAGGCTTTCCCAGTGACAAACAGAGCGTGCCTAATGCTGAATCGAAACCGAAACATACGGATTGACAAGAAAGAGTATCTTGGACTGGGGACAGGAATACAAAAACACAGAAAGCAAAGCACAGAGACAAGGCAAGGAAGGAGCAGAGCCAGGAGGCAAGTTAATTTGAGAGACATGAGCTGCTCCAAGCTGGATGTCTTCTTGCACAGCGCTGTGACTGCTGGAGTTAATGCTGGATTATAAAACAAGCTCTTGTGCTGGCTGCTGAGGAAACCTTCACATACAACAGGGGTTGGGAGAAGGGAACAGTTTGCTGGAGCCAGAATGCAAATCTGTGAGATATGTGTAACCAGGGAAAAAGCTAAAAGGTTTTCCAAATGGCAGAAAATGGCAAAGTAGACCTATATATTGGGAAATCTTGGGTCTGCTGCCAGCCCTGGCCCTTGTAGATTTGTTGATTTATGCAAAGTTAAACCATGACTGAGCTCTACTCACTGCAGTGTTATTGCCTGGCTTTATGCTAAAGAGCAGCAGTTGAGAGGACAAAGTACAAAGTTTTGTTTTTATGTAAAGATGGTTCATTCAGGTTTAGCTCAGAATAAATAACAGCAATGAATGATTGTCTCAAAGCCCCATCTGTTAATCCAGGTAGAGACAGTTTGGTGGCCAGCAATCCAACTCTAAATGGCCCTGCTTGCAAAGCAGGGACACATCCTGCCTTGTCAAACAAGAACAGGCATTTCTGTCTGGGTTTCTGAGAGAAGGCAGGACATATCCTCTGCTTTGAGGTGTTTCTTTCAAGGCAGGAGGTGAAAAAGTTATCTTCCCCACTGGTGTTACACTAATGCTGCAAATAAATCTACTCTTTCTGAAGGCTATTGCTGGGCTGTCTTTTCTCTCGCTGCCCTTATCTCTGCCTGTCCCTGTTGCCTGTATCTGAACAGTATCCACATCCCATGAACTTCCACGTGTGATCTAAGTGACAGCCCTTCCTGGTTGTGTAGGGAGCAGAGAAAAAGCTGAGAACTAGAGATAAAATTGATTATTCTCCCATTTCCTGGCCACATTAGTATAAATTCTGTATTCTCCTCTATTCATCCCAAAAGAACTAACATGACTCAGAGGACGCACATTAAGGAGATTCACAACTGCACAGCAGGCACTGGTGAAGTTATATTATGCCGGGGTTAAAAAAAATGTGAAGGAAACTTAAATTTGTCATTTTCTTCCTTGTTGCAGTTCTTCAGGAAGATAGATAATTTTACACAGACAAAAGAGAGCAAAAAAGCCTGGGAAAAGCAGCTGTTATCTTTGTACATATGTATGAAGCATGCATTCAAACCCCAAAGACATCCTACAGGAGCTGCCAGCCCAGAAAATACCCTGAGGTCCTATGAGGCTGACCATGAATGCAAAATTGATCATCCTCAGTATTGGAAATCTGCTACTTTACAATCTAGAGATGCTTTATGATGACCTTGCCATGGGATTTATGCCTCAGAAAATGATCTTGCTGATTAGTGGTAGAGCAGCCTGCAGGCCCCTGGGGATCTCTGGTCTTGCATCAGAGCACTGAGCAGTGGGAGAGAAGCATTAGCCCCCTTTCAGCCTATTGCTCCCAGCAGAAAGGAAATACGATAGCTTGCCAATCCCCTGAGTCACCCTTAGCAATAGGCAAGCATTAAACAAAAAAACAAAAAACAAAAAACAAAACACAACAAAAAACCCCACAAAAACAAACAAACAAACAAAAACAACAAAAAAGCAAAAGCAAAAACAAACAAAAAAAACACAAAAAAACCCCCCAAAAAAATAAAAAAAACCCAAACAAAAAACAAACAAACAAACCCCCCAAAAAACAAAAACAAAAACAATTTACATTGCCCTTACTGCAATGAAAGGCCTAATGAAACAATTACTATATTTAGAGATAGACTCCTGTGACTGTGGTCTCACTGCAAAGCACTTCTGCGCCTCAGTTTTGTAGCTAGTTATTCCAACTCAAAAAGCTTCAGAGTAAAACATTTTATTTCAGTATCTTCCCAAAGATGAGTCCTATTCCTGTGCCAAGCTTTTCCTACTTACTTGCCCCCTCCTAAAGTGCTGGTTGTGCAGCATGAAATATCCCCTAAATATATTCCATCAAGCTTTCTGCTGAGTATATTCCTAACCTTGGGATTTCCTGCAACCTCTGGTCCTGATAAATGAACTACTTAATCCTCTGCTCTGCTCATGGTACTCTGCCTGTCACAGTTCTGCAATTTTCAGGTAAAAATAATGCCTGTCCCAGGTCTCAGCAAATCCTATCTTCTCATGGGCTGCAAATAATCCATGAAACCTGCTTCTTCTGAGCAAACAGATGGATAGCATCAAATTTAGTATCTCTAAATTGATGGGAGCTTCTGTTCCCTACTTCTTATAATTTATCAGTTTACTTTGGAAACAAACATATATGAGGAGACAATGGATATCCCAATGCCTGATAGAGACAAGGTGACATGGGTTTGGGGCTGTTAGGTACAGACAGTTCCTAAAAAGAACTTGCCAGAGTTATCTGGCATATCTCTGAAATATATGATCAAGGTGTGAAGATGGTACACATTGATACACCTACTCCAGTTTGAAATTATAATTTAACTGAAATTATATAATTGGGCCCGAATAGCAGCAGCGCTGTGTTCACTTTAAGTTCCTATCAGCCAGCAAAATCCAACTAAGAAGGTGGATAAATCTCTGCATAATTATCTTGTGTTAATCTTTATGCTGGGCAGACCCTGTAAATGTCAATTTATGGGATCTGAGGCCGATGTAATGTGATGTTTGGTGCAAGTTATGTGAAGCAGGAATCCAACACCTCAAACAACTCTGGAAAAGACATGCTCAGTAGATGCTGAGGTATATGCACCTGTATACAACTCTTTGTCATTTAGCCCTGATTGTTTTATTTAATGATATGATGTGATTTGATTGTTTGCAGTTTATATAATTATAGTACTCATTGTCTCTCCTTTGTTCAAAGAGCTTCCTTATGGGAGAGATTATTCATGTGAACGACACAATTTGTTCTTCTGTCACAGATCTTAATAATAAAAAAAACTAAATATAAAGTGGCTGGTGGATCTCAAACAACTTTTCAGTGTTGCTTGCTGTAGTGGAGGAAGTGGGACACTGAGATTCACCATTTCAGTTCATATAACACTGCAGTATACGATGCTTTAGAGCAGGAGCAGGCTGCACTGGTGTAGAGGGGAAGTAACTCAGGTAACCAATGACTGTATTGGCAACCTGTTGTGAAACAGGTGAGAAAGGGCAAAAATATGCACAGCTAGCTCTAGGTAGTACAATTTAGCTGCAAATCCCAGGCATGTAGCATCTCTGCCTAGTTGTACGATATTGTCAGTGGCAAATTGTGTCTCTAAACCATCTCAGAAGGGAGCATCTGCCCACAAGAACAAGGTATTTGTTTATATGGTTACATGTCCTAGCTGTTGCCAGACTGGATAAGGACAGCAGTTCATCAAAACCTCTCTAGCCTGCTCTAATGCACCAATTTTATGTCTTACCACATTAAATTGTCAACTATGTTTCCCATGGCTAATATCTTTGGAGACAATTAGTTTCACTCACCATAAAATGTCATGTTAATTACAAACAGAATGAAATGTAATATGCATTTATTTCATCCACTTTGCACATCAGGCAGTGGGTTGCACTGGGCACAGTTTAGGAGTTTGCTTTAGAAAAGTGACTCTGGTACTGCAGAACTATGAAAATTAGAAAGGCTTGTTGAAACATGGTTGGACTTTGATCCTCAACAGGGCAGACAGCAGATCTAATCATCTTTATTTCACTTTTTCTGAGTCTAAAACTGACTCTGGGAAGTGCTATGTGAGAAGTTCTTGCCAGCTTTCTGGCAGTCTGTGCTTCAAACTAAGCTGGGAGTACCAAAACAGCAGACTCCAGAATGGCAGTCAGTACACTTTGTCCTTTGTGCCTGCAAGGTCACCTTCAACTTTTTCCAGGGCTTCAGGGACTGACTCATTCATATTCATAGCCTCACCTGGGAAATTTAGCCCACAGGAACCCTGCAGCCACAATTCATGACCTGTAAACCTGAGGCATCACACATCCTGCTCTGACATACATTCATTCACTCCCAGATCACATCCCAAGATCAGAGTTTGGACATGTCCAACTTGCCGTGCTGGAAACAAATGCATTTGCCAACATTTCCCTTTCTGGGGGAACTTTTTGTTTAGAAAAACTCTCACATTTTTGTTCATGACTCCATACACATGATGGGAGGCAATCTGCTCTTGTTCCACACATCTCCCCCCCGCAGGCTGACATACAGGCAGTGTTGTTGTCAATCTGTGGTGAAAGATGAGGAAACTGATAATTTACTTGCCTGACACCCTATGTCCACAGAAGAGACTTGTCACTTGTCTAGGTGAAATCTGAGGATCCAGAAGCAAAAGAGGTAAGGAGAAGAAGGATAGATCAAGCTGTCTGACTCAGACTGTCTATGAGAGTCATAGAGTACCCTTGGTTCCCAATTATCAAAATGACATCAAACCACAATGCAGGAGAACCCCCTGTTTTAGTAACAGGTGACACCTTGAAACTAAACTACTAACCAGGCTGGTGAAGACACATTATGTCATGGTGTAGTCAGTGCACATGACCTCACCATGCACAAAATGTGGACAAGGTCCTTGAATTTCCATGGTAAATCTTATCTGGTTTTGGTTCCTTCCCCGAGGCTCCTGAGCAATTCCTCAGTGAACAGCATGTCAACACTACAATTTACTTGAGAGTGTCCGACTGTGAATAGTTGCCTTTTTCTCCTGTGATTATCAGGCCTCTTCCAGTAACCCATAGAAGGTGTGGATCAAACAATCCACAGCAGGTGTTTAACAGTACAGGAGAAAAATACTGTCCAGTAATGTCGTACTGATGTATCAGAAACACAGGCTGAGAGAGCAAGAGGAGAGAGACCTCATAAAGTGCACGGTGCTTTTACTTTGTGTCCAAGGGTCCATGTGCCTACTGACTCATCTGTTTATTTTCTCCCTTTAGCTTCTTTTGGACTCTCACCTGCTGCAAGAGGTTGGCAGGAGACAGAGCTGCCCAGGAAGTCTCTGTTACATCGACAGAGCCTGCCACACTTCCTCTACTCCACCCTTTCCTTCCCAGACTGCCTTTTACGTGCTGCCTGCCTGCCTGTAGCACATGTGGCCCCTTACTGAAAAGAGGCACAGAATTACTTTGACCTTAAACTGAGTTGACAGCATCAGTGCTTAGACCAGAAAGATTCAGGTGGGGGGATGAGGAGGCCAAATGGTGCTTCCCAGAGACTTCTGTGCTGACAGGATGAATCACAGCCCCGTCCCTTTCCATTGCTCTGGGCACAAACATTTATTCACTGTGCTGAACCATGAGCATCAAAGGGATTTAATATCCCAGGTCTGAATCCATGTCCAGGATTGCTGCTGCTAATGCCATGACATCTTTTGGGTCTGATTAGACGAGCTATTTTTTAAAACACTGCTGCCTACCTGCACAGGGTTTTTTACCAGTAAGAGGGTCTGTTAATGAGGGAACCAGCTAAGGTCAAAATGATGACGAGCCAGCTCAGTTTAGTGGTAAATGTATCCAAGTCCTGTGCACAAATGTCCCATGATAAGTCACGGCCAAATCACCACCCACTTGTCACAATGTTCTTGGAGGAAGAGTTAGGGCAAAGAAATATATTTATCCCTTGAGTCCTTCAGGGCTTTGCTTTAAATCAGAGGCAAGAAATGCTGCCTGTGCAATAGGCAGCATCCATTTCTCCCCAGCTGCAAGCCTACTTTACATGTATCTAAAGAAGAGCATAATCAGCTTCCCTCAGAGCTCCCAGCACTGCTGACTCCTTGGTAGGGCTGTCAGGCACCACTGGTGTGGTACAGCCATCCACAGCATCCTGGAGGAGGGCTCTACTCTTTGGAGAGGTGATGGCCAAACCTGGGAAAGTGGCGCATGGGCCCCAGGCAGGTTCTCCTCAGCATGGAAAGATTGGCTCAGCTGGAAGAGAGGGAAGGTGTTCAGCCCAGCCTGCAGGGGGAATGCTCCCTTCTCACTTTCCTTTCAAACCAGCCCTCAGTGATCCCCTGGTGACCCCTGTTCACTTGTGAGAGAAGCTGGATATATCCACGACTGACTGAAATTGTGCTCTCCGGAGAAACTGCTCTGGGGTGGCCTCTCCAAGGGGCAGCGACTGAGACAATACAGCCGTGCAAGGCAGTATTTGGGGAAAACCCCATCTCGCAGGCTGCTCCTGCTTGCTCTGGGAGGCAGGCCCTGCACAGGAGCAGGGGGTGAAGCTGAGATTAGGAAGGATTGGCAGGCACTGCACAGGAGCAGGGGGTGAAGCTGAGTTTTTGAGGGATGGGNGCAGGGGGTGAAGCTGAGTTTTGGAGGGATTGGCAGGCCCTGCACAGGAGCAGGGGGTGAAGCTGAGTTTTGGAGGGATTGGCAGGCCCTGCACAGGAGCAGGGGGTGAAGCTGAGTTTTGGAGGGATTGGCAGGCCCTGCACAGGAGCAGGGGGTGAAGCTGAGTTTTTTTTTGGAGGGATTGGCAGGCCCTGCACAGGAGCAGGGGGTGAAGCTGAGGATTTTTGGGGGGTTGGCAGGCAGTGTGGAGGGCCGGGGCCTGGGCTGCCATGGCTGCGGAGCGGGGCAGGGCTGAGGGCGGCTGCTGGGCCCGCCTTGTGCAGCCTTGGCTGCAGCCGAGCTCACCCCAAGGCACGGAGAAATACAGAAGGGGTAAGGGCACAGCTCTCTAGCGCCCTTGGGGTGTGCTGCCACTTCGTAAGGAGCTCCATGGGCTGCCCTTCCCAGGGAAGGTAAGGGGATCTGGGTGGGCCAGAGACAGAATGCTTTCTGCTCTCAGACAGGGAAGATGTAGCAGGAAATCCTTTGGGAAAACTGCACCTCTAGCCCAAGGTTCTGCATCCACGTTCGCCTTCAAATATTTACATTTCTTCATTTCTGCAACCTATGGGCACAGGACTGGTAAAGCAGATTATGACAGAGTGAGGCTTTTGCTTACACATTACAGAATCACTTTCTGTTTCTAAATGCAGTTGGAAGGCAATCTCCTCTACCACACAATGGATTATTTCATAATGCTGAAGTTTAAACAAAATATTTTTTCCTAGAACAGGAAAAAAAAAACTGGGATCTACCAAGTACACAAAAAATACAAACCTACTGAAAAAAATAACCTGTCATTTTTCTTCACATGGCTGAGATGTAGTATCAGCAATTGGAAGTGGCATTGTTCAGCATAAAGGGAAAGGCAGGAAAATGTGGCAAGTCACATATAAGGAATTGTTAGCTGATGTAGCCAGTTTACACTGAAAAAATGTGTAGAGCACAACCTTCTTAAATTTGTGCAGCTTCAGTTTCTAAAAAAAACAAACAAACCAGCCCACCCTGTTGGGCATGTTGTTTCCTTTCAGTCTGGTTTGCGGCTTGGGGTTTTCTTTCTCTGTTTTAAATATTTTCCATGTAGGTTGGCAGTGGAAAAACACACTTTGCTCACCACCCTTTCTCACCAGGCAGCTCCCGCACAAGCCAGCACAGCCCCCAGCTCTCCTGGGTTTTATCAGGCTGGTTTTGCAGCAGTGACTGCCAGCAAGGGAAGCAAGAAGCCTTTGGATGCAGGATCAGCATCCTTCGAGGTGCAGACCATATCATGCAGGTTCAGATTTGCAGATCACCTGTAGTGCCCTTGATGGCATGCACGATGTGGTTGGCACTTGACTCAGGCTGGAAAAGCTCAGCTCTTTTTCTGTGGTGACAATAAACTGTTCTCAGTCAGACAGAACATTGTGGTGGTGGCCTCCAGTCTGTCCCTTAGTTTGTCCATTGCAAAGCAGGCTTGTGAGACAGCAGTGTGTGGGTGATAAAGACCTGCAGGCTGTCTGCAGCTGCCTCAAAGGGGCCCACGCTGCAAACTTAGGAGAATGGCAGTACATAGCCTCTCACTGCCATAAATTAATTAACAGGACAGAGCAGACTCATCCCTTGTATGATGCTTTGGAAGCTGAACAGAGACCATCATCTTGCTTCTTTGGGATCAGCAAAGCACAGCTAGATGCCAGCCCCCAGAGGACACGTGTTTGTAAACAAGGAAGGAAGTAGCTAAACACCATCCTTTAGCCCTTCAGTGGGGGATAAAGTACATTGGAGCAGTGACAGTGATGGCAAGGGCAGCCAAGGCTGGGGTGCTCCCCTGCAGAAGCTGCTGGGGAGTGATTCCTTGGCTACAAGTGACTCCATGCTCTGGAGCAGGGTGAAATGCCTGGAGGTGCCTGCCTGAGTCATGCTGCCTGTACCCCTGAGAAATGCCTTCCCAAGGCAGCCCCAAGAGACCAGATGCCTGGTGTTTAGCAGCTTCTTGGAGCACAGCTCAAATCACCACAGGCTCCCTCCTCTTGACAGGGATAAAGAAAGCAAAAATAAACCAGCTGGAAGAGACACAGGCAGTCCTGGTGACTGGAGCAAGTGCCCAGCTTTGTTTGGAGTATCCACAGGAATAGGAGGTAAGCCTGGAGCAGGAAAGGAAGTGGGGAAAAGTGGGGAACAAATAAAGACTCAGTTGGGGGCAAGGGGGTCCTTGTGCTCAGCCCTGCCCACTATCTGGGTGGATGCCATAGGGGCATGGAGCAGCTCTTCCCAGGCAGGCTGCTGCTGCTGCCCACTCTTTAATGACAAATAATACAGAAAAATCTACTGGGTTTATTATCAAAAACACCTGCTCACTGCCAACACAAACTGGAGCACTGAGAGAAGGGATGAGAGAGGCAGGGGATATGGAAAAGGCTTCAGTAGCCTTGTTATCTGATAATCTCAGTGATGACCACACCCCTGATTTTTCCTCAGCATGCTTCTTCATTCACATGGCTACGGCTCTCTCAGTGACGTAGCTCTGAAGCTACTTGGAAGGGAGTGAGCAGAGAAACCCTCCCTGCCTCTTTGATACCAAAAAAGCCAGGCTTTGTGCTCTTTATGATCATGTTAGGAGGCTTAGTTAGGTGTCTGTTGTAGACTCTTTGCAGGATATACACATCTGGTAGCTTAGAAAGGCTATGCTATGTTTGCAGGAAATACACTTTTCCTCTCCCTCCACCCCTTTTTTAATGATCTCATTCCATTGCAAGAAATGGCAGGTGGTTTCACACCACATATGGCCAACTCATAACGTGCATATCCACAGAACTAATATCCTGCCATCAGCAATGTGCTTTCTTTGGATCAGATTTGGAAGGTGATATAATGCAGTATGAATTGTTGAGGGAGACACACAACAGTTTATCTGCCACTCTACTCCTCTGGTGTCACAGTGGCTATGCTCAGCACTGGGCTCCTGTTTGTGTGGGGTTTGTGCTCAGTGTCACTGTCCTGAGATTTCTCCCACTTACTGTCAGCTGGCCAACACCCGGTTTCTGTGTGAGAGCCCTGGGCAGGTGAGGAGAGCTGTACAGTGCTCCTCAAGGGGGAAAATAATTGTAAAAAGCCTGCATTAGGACTCACCCCTCCACAAGCTGGTGGTAGAAGCAATGGTTAACATTTCTTCAAGTTCCAGTAAAACAGGAGTGCAGTGTAAACACATGATTGCTAATACAAGAATTGTTAAAATAAACGTATATGTGGGAGATGTTTTAAATAAAGAATATTTGTGGGAGAGAAGGAAAGGGGTAGACAGCTGTGTCATCCTCCCAGCCCTCTCAGCACAGCAGTAGGGGAAGGTGACTTTCAGAAAAGCACATGTATGTTGCAATAGTCTCCACTAACATCATACCCACCAGTGCACCCTGTGCCTGTTTGGAAGACACTGGGATGTACTGGAAGGGGTTTTTGTGGCATCAGGCCCCTTCCTAACTCACAGGGAGACAACCAAGTGCATCTTGTGCCACCAGAACTGACTCACAGCGTGGATGAAGCTCTGCTTCTTTCCCCTCTGCAGCACGGGGGTTTGGTGCTGCTCTCCCAAAGCACGGTGCTCTGATTTGGATGGTTTGCTGGTACATCAGCCAGTGGAGTTTGTCCAGTCTGCATGGTAATTTCTGTTTGACTTGAATAGTCTTGCTGGGAGATAAATTTCTTGCTAGCAGGGCTGTCTGTATCTCTGAAACATATGAGCTTTCTCAGCACCTCCCAGGGCAGTTCCCAGGGAGGAAGCAGAGAAACAAAGCTAACTTAATTATCTATCAACTAACAGTGAATAAACACATCTCACAATGAGCAAACAGCATCTCCAGGCACTTCTGTCTCCTTTGCCTGCAAATTGTAGAGGAAAGAGAGAAGCCAAATGGGCCACCACTCAGTTTCCTGGTCTGGGAAAGATCCAGTCTATTCTTATTTGATGTTGTCACAACATTTCTATGTAGGTGAAGCAATATTTGTGGAGGTATTTTTGGATTTGCAGAAAATGTTTGGAAATTGCAGGGTTTGTTTCAATGAAAAATTTAAAAATATTTGAGGTCATGTCAATGGATCAGAGGCTTTTTTTTTTTTTTTTT